>SRQL01000251.1:0-38189 GCA_018360575.1 Claviceps sp. LM454 group G7
CCCCCCCCCCCCCCCCCCCCCTCGTATGGCCTGTGCGAGAGTGAACAAGACTAAGAATCACTTCGTGTTCGTTTTATCTAAATAGGAGGCAACTTCCGCGCCAGACTCGTCTTTCCTACGACGTACCCCCTCATGCCCCCCACGTTGACCTTTCTAACGCCCATTCCATTCCACCCCAATATCTATGCCGACGGCACGCTCTGTATCTCGATTTTGCATCCACCCGAGGAGGATGAGTTCGGCTACGAATGCGCCTCGGAGCGCTGGAGTCCTGTGCAGAGCCCCGAGACCATTCTCGTCAGCACCATCAGTTTGTTTCACGACTTCAACGACGAAAGCGCGGCAAATGTGGAGGCTGCGCGGTTGTTCCGGGAAGAAAATGAGGGGATGCACAAGGAATTCAGGAAGCGATGCAGGAGGTGCGTAAGGGATAGTCTGGGCGAGGAATGAAGTGGGAATACGACGGGTGAAATAGGTTGGGTGCGACGGCATTAGTTTTGGGCTAATATAGGTCATGGAAGACTTGTCTTTTCTCATTTTAAACCGAGCGTTTTTTTTTTGGTAATCTCGTTACCAACTACATATCAGCGTTTAGGGCTGGATGCGGTGTAGCATTTCCTTGTATTACTTCTCGATCATGGTACACGACCATGGTACATACCAAATTGTGTATAGCGAAATCGCAAAGCCCATGATATGATTCTTATAATAGAGCCTATTTGTCTCTGTTCTCTTCCTTGTTTTCTCTTTTCCTGATGATTCTGTGGCTATATGTTCTGCAAAATGACGGCACCTATCATTCCGAGAAGTCCAACAAACCCATCATGACCCTGTCCCATTCTTGGTCCCAACGCAGCGACCCCTCTCTTATGGCCCCTTTCTTCAGCATAGCCAGCTCATCCTGCCCTTGCTTGCTAAAAAGCCTCTGCATAATGACCCGGAGTTGCGCGGCTGTTTCGAACCCGCATCCATTCTCGCCTTCCTTGACAAGCTCACCGAAGCTCTCAAACGCGGAATACGCCGCGACGGGGAGACCTGCTCCAAACATGTCGACCACCTTCATAGGCAGATCGACGCCTGAGCTAGACTTGTGGAGCGAGATGCCGAGATCCGCACAGGCGAGGAGCATGGCGTAGTCGCGGTTGGACAGCCACGCTGTGAGGACCTTGATGCCCGGTAGGCGACCTTCGTCCTGGATCTGCTGAATCAGATCCAGATATTTGGCCTTGTCGGGACCTTTGCCCGTGATGATGGCCAGGATCGGACAGGGCGGCTCCGTGCACGAGGAGTCTTCATTGGGATTGGGATTGGGAATGGGGGGATTCGCGTACGAGACTAATGCATCGAGCAGAATGTTGAAATCCTCGTCGGGGGTCCACGACGTGCTGCTCACAATGAGGCGCATGTGTCCGTCCATGATGTTCTGCGCGTGGGGCTTCGTCTCTGGGAGGCGCTCGAGGAACTTTCGCCGCGCGTTGCGGGAGCTTATGGGCTGGAATAATTCTGCGGGTCGGTCGTGTAATGTGTACACTGGGTTTCGTAGGTTGAAGGGACGGCCTCGGAGCTCGCGCGCCATGGCACGCGTGACTGCCAGGTTGGCGTTTCCTAGGAACTTGCCCAACATGATCTCATACCACTTGTACAGAGGTACGAAGAGTGCGTAGAGGGGCTTTTGGGCGAGAATCGTGTGCCCATAGTTGTGCCAGTCAATGATCACTTTGCTGCCCCGGATGAGGGACACTAAGAGGGCTACGTGGAAAGTAGGTATGGACGGCGGGTTCTACGCGTCCTGGTCAGCAGGTTCATCTAAGTACGCATTGTATTTCCTGACTGTAGTTTTCTGACTTTCACCTGAGGAACAAGTTGGTTAATAAAACGAGGGAAATTACCTGGATGATGATCCATTGCGCAGCCGGCGTAGCCCACATCATGGTATAAAATAACGTCCAGAACTGTTGTATCACCTTGCACGGAATATTCAAGAAGAAGGGCAGAGTGCCCCAGGCAATCCACTCCGGCTGCGGCGCCAGAGCATACATAGTCACGCGCTCATTGCCAATAAGATCTGGGTGTCGCGACGTTTCTGTAAGGCCAAAGGAACCGGCCACGAGTTAGCAAGCGTAAAATCCAAGAAGATATGCCCCGGTCAACTGACCCCCTCCAAAGGCCACGGGTCCTCGTCTTTTTCCTACCTTTGTACGCGACGATGTCCACGTTTCTTGCATGCCTGGCCACGCTCAAGGCGTGATACTGCATGCGCGGGCTACGACCAATGTCACCCAGAACCAATATCTGGATGTGGTTGTCCTCAGGGCGGCGTGGCGGCCGGTAGCGGCTCGGTATAGCCCGGGGGAGGCCGGATATGAGCTTGACCAGAGCCTTCACGCCGAACTTGATGGCAAAGACGAAGAGAATGCCACCGAGCATGGAGAGGAGAAAGGCGAGGAGCTGCATTGTGCTCGTTTGGGGCCTCGAGCTGGCAGGGCGGGCCTACCGCGCGTCTCGACTGAGCTGTAAGGGTCGCGCAGGATTAAGTAGCCATGTAGCCCTTCACAGATTCCAGGAAAAGAGAGCCCATTGAGGGTTGGAGATGGCAGGTTGCTGGCGTTGTTTGAGTCGTCACCACCTTTTTAATGAAGTGTGTGGTGAATGAAGGCACAAGGGGTCGGCGCGGGAGTGCTGGAAAAAGCGGGTCGTTGGTCAGAAGTGGGAATGTCAGAGAGAGAAGAGTCAGAACTTAAAAGACTGAGCCTCTGAGAGGAGTATGTACTGAAAAGAGACTCACATCCAGACGTCACCGTCAACGTGAGCAGATCCTCGGCCTCAAGCTCGCCGTTGGAACAATTCCAGAACTACATGGCCACGGGTATCATATGTGATGCTACTATACACGCCTGGTGACCGCAGGCCTCCCGCACCAGCGCGGTCTTGCCTACTTCTTGGACGTGCTGAATCCAGTGAAGCCCATCTGCGCCATCATGTCCTCCTCATCGTGCTCGCCCTCGATGCGTACATCGTCGCCGTACTCCGTTTTGACCTTGGCCGCCTCCTCCCTCTCCAAGCGCCTCTTCTCCGCCTCTTCCCTCCTACGTATCCGTCTTTCCTCCAACTCCTTCTCTCGTTCTTCTTCTCGTATCTGCAGCCTCTCCGGCAGACTGATAGCTTGTTCCTTGGCCAGCTCGTCTCGTTTGCGGACCCACTGGGTGATTCGATCGTGGACCTCCTGCGCAGTCGCGCGCTTGACCTCCATGGTCTGGCCGGTATTCAGCAAATGCTGTGTGGTGTTGATATGTTCGAGAAACTGCTTATTGTCCTTGAAGGTGAGGTCGCAGGCCTCGCAGTAGAATCCGGCGCTTCGGCCTCGCTTTCCAACGCCGGCGCCGACGGGCACGAGCTGCGATTTGCCCACCTGGGCTGTGAGATCAATGACAGTTCGTCTGGCTGACGTGTATGTTTCATCGCCAGTCAATGGCTTGTGGTATGCTTTCCCTGCCAGCTTTGCTTCATATCGCGCCTTGCGTTCTTCCTTTTCCTTGGCCTCGCGCTCGTTGGCCTTGGCGGCGTACTCGTCCAGGTCCCATGTTTTGCGGAAGTCGGTGTCGCCGGCGGGAGCGCCATAGGCACCGCCCTTCTTGGAGTCGGCCATAATGAAGACGCGCGCAGAGCGATGATGCGCAGGCTGCCGTTGCTGGGCGTTGCGAATGTTGTGTATGCCGATGCAGGAATTCGGTTGAAGTTGATGGTCGATCAGAATTAGTGGCTGAGCCGAGGCGCGGGTCGCGCGACACTTTCAAAATTCAGACTGTACGTCACGTCAGTGGTCACTGGACGACCCGCTAACAGGTAGGTACCTACCTATGATTGCCGTGGCGGGGCGGCACGAAGCTTGAAAACAGTTGCACTACCTAGAGGTTAGGTACCTACCCCGCGGAGGGGTCTCTTTTTTTTTTGGTTTTGTTCTTCCTGCCAGACTTTGTTGCTTTGCGAGGTTTATCAGCAGTGAGCGTCGCAGCAGTTGCAGTTACTGCTATCAGACGCCATGCTTTATCTCGTGGGTCTCGGTCTCTCAGACGAGACTGACATCACCGTCAAAGGGCTCGAGGTCGTGAAAAATGCCTCAAGAGTCTATCTGGAGGCTTACACCAGCATTCTGCTGGTAGACCAGTCGGTGCTCGTATGTTTCGTTCGCCGCTGTCGCCCGGGACTCGGCTGATCTTTTGCGCAGGAGAATTACTATGGCCGTTCGATCACAATCGCCGACAGGGAGATGGTAGAATCAAATAGCGACGAGATTCTGTGCAACGCCCAAAACGAAGATGTAGCCTTCTGCGTGGTCGGAGATCCCTTTGGGTCAGTAGCCCTTTACAGGCCCTTGTAGATCAAGTGCCATTGATAATTCCCAATGCTAACGAGCCTGCAGAGCGACTACGCATACCGATCTTGTCATTCGAGCGCGAGAGTTGTCCATCCCCGTCCGAACCGTCCCGAATGCCTCCATCATGTCCGGCATTGGCGCATGCGGCCTCCAACTCTACAATTTCGGACAAACCGTCTCCATGGTATTCTTCACCGATTCATGGAAGCCTGCCTCTTTCTACGATCGCATCAAGGAAAATCGCGCCATCGGACTGCACACTCTGGTCCTTGTCGACATCAAGGTCAAGGAACAGAGCCTGGAAAACATGGCAAGGGGAAGACTGATATACGAACCGCCTCGGTACATGACTGTCGGCCAGTGCGCACAACAAATGCTGGAAATCGAAGACGACAAACAGGAGGGTGCCTACACCCGAAACAGTTTGGCCATCGGTGCCGCCCGCGTGGGAGGAAAAACAGAGAAGTTTGTGTCGGGCACCTTGGAAGAGCTCTGTGCCACGGATGCCGAGCTTGGCCCCCCTCTTCACAGCCTCGTTCTATTGGGAAGGAGGACGCATGAGCTTGAGCACCAGTTTGTCCGGGAATTCGCTGTGGACAAGGAGAAATGGGACAAGATTTGGACGGAAGAATATGGCAAGCAGTTATAGGATCGGCAGGCTTTTGGGAGAGTGGCAACTTGCAATTGCATTAGTCGAGCATCTGAGCTCGAATCGGGACGCTTGAATGGCAATCAGTGCCTCAGCGATGGCCGCCTTCAATGAGGCCATCGTAGCTCATTATGGGGAAGCTCATCTCGAAGCGGCTCGCGGGCTCGTCACGTGTACTTATATGTACATACCAACCTTCGAGAGAAGTGCTAAGACTCTGCTTGTATCTAGGCACGTATGTACGCGTGATAAACGCGAACGTGGCCTCCATCCATCAGGCCTACCATCCTACCTACATACTCCGTACATGGCAAGTGCGGGCACGGTGACGGTGTGGATTGCGATATACATATCGATAGATCAAAGCAGAAGCTCGAGAATGCAGGTTGGAGAGACCTTCTCTGTCTCTGCCTTTTCCATTTGTCTTCTTTTTTCTCAGAATGAGGCGCACCGTGCAGCTGCGCGTTCCACGAGGTACCTACACAGTAGGCATATAATGTAGGTACATACCTTGTAGGTACTCCTCCTAAATTCTTCCCTTACGTAATTTGTTGTCGGTTGTACTGTGTACATAGATAAACTGAGGGTACATAATAAGAAAGAAAAGAACAACACACGAGGCCTACGGAGTACACGGGAACAACTGAATGAGACTGACGACTTGACGTTTCCACAAGGTTTTCCGATAAGATCCAAGAGAAGAACAAGACTCGATTTCCGTATATCCGATCGGCGATAACTCACAAAAAAAGAACAAATCCTCGCTAACCCCCTCCTCCTCAGAAGTTAGAACTGGGGTTTCCTCCCCTCTAAAGAAAAGACCCGTCTCCCTTCGAAACAAACAAACAACTCCACTCCCTTGATGTTGAACTCAAGGTTTCTCCTGTTACTCATTTCTCCCTTGAAGCAAAACTAACAACACAAGATCAGAAATGAAGAGAATAACAGGCTGAAATAAACAACCAATCACCTCTCTGCCAACCAGAGAGTTTGTCCGTTTATCGTGCATATGTACCTAGGTACCTAGGTATGTATGTGGTACATCATTCGGAATACGGAGTGCATGTTGTAAGGTACCTAGGTACCTACTCCGTAGGTATGTAGGCCCAAGTTGACCAGATGCGATGCGCCCGAGACGCCCGATGCGCCAGATTATCTCAGATACGGAGATAGGTACATTAGGTTTCCTCTTCGTCCACCAATGTGTCTTGCACAAAAGCCCATATTTCTCGTTGTCATACTTCTCGTGTTATTTGAGTTCGCAAGATTGAACGAGCCATAATCGAACAGCAATACCAAATCCCGACAACATCTTACCCGGCTCTCAAGTGGTCCTAAATTCGCCCCAATCTTGTGGCAGTCGAGTCCGTGTACGACGTCAACATCGTTGGCGTTCACTACCCCCTCTCCTCAAACATTCATCTTTTGTTTCCTCTTTACCAAGCAGACCTGGCCATTCGATAACTGGCAATTGTGACCTGGTCGCTTCAACAGTTTCCAGCTGTACGGAGCTGACGGCTCTATTCCAGTCGATAGTCTTGATTCCCTGCTTTTGCTGGCAACTCTCGACTCCCCCAACCTCTGAAACTGTCTGTTTCATCAGCATCGAAGCGTGCTTATTCATGGGTCAATCGAGTCTGCGCTCGCTTGATTGAGTTCCTGCCGTCGTTCTGCAGCAGTCTAGCCGAGGCTACGTCATCCATCATTAAATTGGGGCTTAGGTATACCAATGATCATCGACTGACTCTTCGGCATCTGTGTCAACAATTGCTTGTCAAAACCCACTTGTAACATTCAGGGCCTTGAAGTCTGTACAAGTACAAACTCTCAAAGCTCATAACCATTCACTATGGCTGGCTTGTCAATGGTGAGTGAGCTTCATCATCCTCATCACCTCGAACCCCGCGATATGGGCTAATATCAGTTCTCAAACCAGTCGGCATATCCCTGGGAATGCAGGGATCGCGAAGATCAAGCAAAGGCCTCTTACAACCACCCGCTCAGGCGAACTAACCATGTCCTCTCCGAGGAGAACATGCGGCTCAAGAGGTTACTGCGCGAGAATGGCATATCCTGGTCCCCAATTGCTCAAGCACATATGACACAGCAAGATCCTACCTCTTCCAGGAGGCAAACTCGGTCCTCCATATCCTCGGACGACCTGGGAAGGCCCAGATTGCCTACCGAAGTCATAGTGAGAATCCTCAAATATGCCCTGCAGAGCCCTCATCCCATCATTGATCCGCTCTCACGTACTATTCGTGAGAATCTATCCGGAATAGAGCGGTCACGCGGTAACCAGATAGCCATACATACCCTAGCAACATGCAGAGCCCTCTACGCAGAGGGAACCCGTTATTTGTGGGAATTAAACACCTTTGTCTTCACGACCCCAGAAGCACTCCGCCACTTCGCTGAGTTGAGCCCTAATTATCGAAACAAGATTACAAGTGTGACTTTCAGAGTAATCGGGCGCTATTACGATGACCAACGTCGAAAGCATAGATTGGACAGAGCCTACCATCCGGACTTAAGAAAGGATCAATTGCTGAACGTGCGCCCGCGCCCGAAAGAGTCGCCTCTGATGAGAGGCGGCTTTCGCTGCTATACCTGGTCCCAGCTCGCAGACTTCCTTCTGGCACTTCGTGCACCGTTCGACCCAAATTACAAGGATAAGCATAGCCCTCGGCCTCGTCTGCTTCCGTCCTTGTTACGTCTTCGACTTGATCTCGTCAATTTTTCCGACACGCTGTTGCCCTTTTCAGGCTCGGAACTTCATGAAATCGCATCTCACGAGCTTGGATGTACGCTCAACGAGCTACAGATCACTGGTATGCCATTCGATGATGCCGGAATCAAGGCTTCGGCGGAACTGTGTGGAATGCTCAAGGACGAAGGCCTCTACTTGGATGGCTCGGCTACCTATATTGCTCAGAAAAAGCAGCTGCAAAATCTTTCGGGCAGGAAATGGTGCGCCCGTGTGGTTCGTGCATCCGACCGCAAGGATCGTGCTGGTGCTCACTCCGCATCGAATGATGACGAAGACGATGAAGACGACGATGATTATGACGACGATGATGATGATGAGTTTATCAGTCTTAGATACACTCAGCCGAGGCTGGGAGTTTTGCCTCCCGTTCCAGCCGAGGAGGGCCACCCGATCTCAATTCGCGACCAGGACAAGGTCATCTGGAAGCGAGTTCCTGTCACACGAGACAGCGAAGAGCGCCATTGGGTGAGGTTTTCCAGGGTGGGAGGCTATGAGATGCCCGAAACCGAGTGGGAGACTGACGAAGATGGCCTCTGCCCTTGCTGTGGCGAGGGCCATCTAAGTCCCTCATTCCTGAGCTATCTGATGCACAGTGGAATTGATTTCTCCGATGATTGGGACCGATCAAGTAACGGAGAAGCTGATGCTGCGGCATTTTGAATTTCGAACTCGCCATATGCCAATGAAGACGGACTTGAATGATGTGTTGAAAAAGACGGGATTTTCTTCGGATCAAGCCCATTATTTCTATTCACCAATGCTTGCTTAGCAGATACATGTTGCGTGCGGGCCGATGGATGCACGGGAGTCACAAATCTTTTCGTCTGTAAGCTTGGGGTATGCAAAATAATATGTGTGACACATTGGAGGAGAGAAGCTGATGTGGAAAAGGACAACATGTAGTGTCTAGTCAGGATTGGCACGAGTTATAGTAACATTGCAGCCTATAGATCCGATATTCCCAAGGATAGGTAGACTACAATATGTGGCTGGCTATATAAGAAAGCGTGGAAAATTGTAGGTGATTGTTGGAAGTACTTCATCCGAGTATGTATCCTCTTTGCTTTCACTCTTCTTCCTCTGTTCATCCACAAACGAGTGTTGGCTCATTGTACTTTGCGTGCTTGTAATCCATCTTTTATTAGGTTCCCCTGTTACCAACAACGACGCCATCGAAGCAAGATACACAGCTCAGTATCAACTCAGGTAGGCATGTAGGCAGGCTTGGAAGTCGCTGAGAGAGATCTTTCGGCGATCCGCGACGGCGCAAGTCGGGTCTTGTGACTTCGTGTACATTCACTCACCACGAGTGTTCTCCCTTGATTGGTTGCCTGCAGTTGGTCTGCACTCTACACCCAGGTTGTACTGTAGGTACGTCAGGCTGAGGTCAGCCATTGTTAATGAATAAACTGGGGCTTTGGGTGAACAGTGGAACACTGAAGACAACAGTTGTCTTGTGTACCTTATTAGGTAGTAGGAGGTTAGGAGGTAGGTACCTAGGTTAGGTACCTGTCAGCAATGAGCATTTTTTTGTCAACAATTGTTCGTCGAAGCTCACTTCGTATCATTCAAGGCCTTGAAGTCTGTAAACGATACAATACCGATGGCCAATACGACTATATCGCTAGGGGTGAGTGAGCCTCATCATTCCCTTCACTTCTACTTCTAACTCTGTGCCGTGGGCTAATTTCCAAACCAGCGCGAAGTATTGTCTCCCCATCTTGTGGAGATCAGAGATCGCGAAGATCAGGCGAAGGCTTCTTATAACCACCCACTCAGGCAAAGTAACCATGTCCTCTCTGAGGAGAACATGCGGCTCAAGAGAATACTACGCGAGAATGGCATATCCTGGTCCCCCATTTCTCGAGCACACATGCAGCAGACTTCCACCCCCGCAAGACGGGGCACACGAAATTCCAGACGCTTGGACGGGCTGGATCTTCCCAGGTTGCCAACCGCAGTCATGTCGAGAATCGTTAAGTGTGCCCTGCAGAGTCCTCATCCCATCATTGATCCGCTCTCGCGTACTGTTCGCGAGCATCTGACCGGACCGGAGCGATCACGCGGCAACCAAATCGCCATACACATCCTGGCAACATGCAGAGCCCTTCACGAAGAGGGAACCCGTTATCTGTGGGAATCAAACACGTTTGTCTTCACGACTCCAGAGGCACTCCGCCACTTCGCCGAGTTGAGCCCTGAGCACCGTAACAAGATTACGAGCGTGAACCTCAGAGTAATTGCGCGCTATTATGATGACCGCCAGCGATCGTATAAGTTGGAGGAAGATTTCGGGTTTGATAGGTATGGCAAACCACCTCAATTGGTGAACATACTTTCGCGTCCGAAAGAATCGCGTCCGATCAGAGGCGGGCTTCGCAGCTATAGCGGGTACCAACTCGCAGACTTTCTAATGGCACTCCGTGCACCGTACGACCCAAATTACCAAGACAAGCACATCCCTCGTCCTCGTCTGCTTCCGTCCTTGTCACTGCTTCGGCTTGATTTCGTCAATTTTATCTGCAGATGGTGGCATGTTTCATTTTCAAATTCGGAACTCCATGAACTCGCATGTCACGAGCTCGCATGCACGCTTAACGAGCTTCAGATTACCGGTATGCCGAACTTATCCCCAGGAATACTGAAAGACCTGAGTTATATGCTCAAAGACGAAGGTGTCCTCTTGGAGGGCTGTGCCACCTACGTTGCTCCGAAAAGGCAGTTGCAAAAGCTGTCGTGCAGGAAATGGGTCGCTCGTGTGGTTCGCGCGTCCGTTAGCAACTTGACAGGTCTTAATTATCATTATTATCATGTGCATGACCCTGTATATCTTCACGCCTGCGTACAAAGGCCAGGAATGCTGCCTCCCGCACCGACTGAGGATGACCACCCAACCTCATTACGCGATCAAGACAAGGTCATCTGGAAACAAGTCCCCTTCACAAGAGACAGTGAACTGCGTCGTTGGGCGCTCTTCTCTAGAGACGATGGCCATGAGATGCCCGAGACCGCATTGTATGCTGCCGAAAACGGCCGTTGCTCTGACTGTGGCGTTAATTCCAGGTACTGGGTGCTGCGCCGTCACAATGAGGTAGTGCGCGGCTGAGTTGATTGATTACTCTGGTTGGGGCCACACGGACGACGAAGAAGCCGAAACTGATGCGATGCTAGATTGGATATAGTAGCAAGGGACTGGACAGAATTGGCGGGACTCTGAGTAACGTTGAGATTCGATACTTAACAACAATCGACCAGGTGGGTAGGTATGAGTAGATGAATACAGAAGAATTGTGGAAGATTGTAGGTGACTATTGATATTGCTCATCCGAGTACGTATCCCTATTTCTTTCCTCTTCTTTCTATCCTTATTAGCCAACCCCGGATAGAGGATTGTCGGGGTTTGTCTTGTTTTAGAACTCAAATGAGTTAAAATGACAGAAGCGCGGGATTGGTAGTCTGTAGAGCGCTTTGCAGGTATCTACCTAGCCCGCAATTGTTGTCAATAATTGTTTGTCGAAGCTCACTGTAGCATCTCTTCAAGGCCTCGAATTCTGTACAAGAACGCAATACCCATGGGCAATACGACTGAATAGCCACGGGTGAGTAAGCCTCATCATTCCCTTCACTTCTAACCCTAGCAGATATGCTATGGGCTAATTTTCAGACTAGGGGACAACACAGACGACAAAGAAGTCAAAACCGATGCGGAATTTTGTAACGTGTGGCTCATTGTCTTATCATGTCAAAGTAAAGATGGAATGCCACCGCCAATGATGTTGTGGGCTCATGACATATATACATATATTTTGTACTGTCATTCTCTACTTCTCCTGGCTCACCCCTCGAATCTGCCATAGGTGTAATGAAGTATATGTTTCATCAGAATCAAATGCTCCTCCATGTTGTTTTATATCCGGCGTGCCCGGTTGATTGGTTTTCTGCAATTGGTCCGCTGGCCGTTTGGGTGTCAGTGGTCACTGCCGTCACTTGACGTAGCATTCAAGGTCTTGAAGTTGTCATATGTATGTACCCTATCAGAGGCGCTGAGGCCGTAAGCGCTGAAAGGACTCAACCAAGCAAAGCATGACTGACGTTCCACGAGCTATTTTGTACATAAGGTGGAGCCTATGAGTCAACTCAAGACATGCAGGACTCAGAAGTTAGAACCCATCAACAATATAATCAACCTTACTTAAATAAGCAGCTTCCATCAGATTACGTTGTAAACTTGTAAATCCGACAGAAATCTGTCTATGCAAGAATGCAATACTCATGACATATGGCCACATCAATGATGGTGAGTAGGCTCCATCCCCCCATCCCCTCGAACCTCGTGCTGTAGCCTGTGGGCTAATAATCACCAACCCAGGTGGCGAATCCATGGGAATGCAGAGATCACGAAGATCAGGCGAAGGCTTCTTACAACAACCCACTCAAGCGAACCAACCATGTCCTCTCCAAGGAAAACATGCGGCTCAAGAGGATACTGCGTGAGAATGGCATATCCTGGTCTCCCGTTGCTCAAGCACATATGGCGCAGCAAGATCTTGCTTGCTCAGGAAAGCGCACACGGTCCTCGAGACGCATGGACGAAGAGGGCCGCAACAGGCTGCCCGTCGAAGTCATATTGAGAATACTCAAATATGTCACGCAGAGCCCTTATCCGATTATCGATCCGCTCTCGCGTTCTATTCCCGAGCATTTGACCGAGACGGAGCGGTCACGCGGCTCCCAAATCGCCATACACATGCTGGCAACATGCAGAGCCCTTCACGCAGAGGGAACCCGTTATCTTTGGGAATCAAACACCTTCATCTTCACGACCCCGGAAGCACTCCATCGCTTTTCTGAGCTGAGCCCTAGATATCGAAACAAGATTACTAGTGTGACTCTCAGAGTCATCGCACGCTATTATGACGACTGCAACGGGATGTACAGATTGGACGCAGCGTACCATCCTGATTTGAAAACACATCAAGAGTTGAAAGTACACGCGCGTCCAAAAGAACCACTCCCAATCAGAGGCGGGTTTCGCAGCTATAGCTGGAAACAAATCGAAGACTTTCTCGGGGCACTCCGTGCACCATACGACCCAAGTTACAAGAACAAGCATAGCCCTCGTCCTCGTCTGCTTCCGTTCTTGTCAATGCTTCGACTTGATCTCGTGAACTTCGTTGACGCCATGTTACCCTCCGCATCTTCACACTCGGAACTTCATGAAGTCACATCTCGCGAGTTCGGATGCACACTCAATGAGCTTCAAATCACCGGTATGCCGAATGGCGCCACCGGGAGGAGCGTGTCGGAGGAACTGACTTATATGCTCAAGGATGAAGGTCTCTTTTTGCACGGTTGTCCCACTTACGTTGCGCAGACAAGGCAGCTGGAAAAGCTGTCGTGTAAGAAATGGTGCGCTCGAGTGGTTCGCGCGACTATCCGCGAGGGTCCGAGTCCTGTCGAAGATGATGCCGCGGCGAGTGATGATGAACCATCAGTCGACTACACACAAAGGCTGGGAATACTACCTCCTGCGCCAAATGAGGAAGGCCACCCAGCCTTGTTCCACGACCAGACCGACGTCATCTGGAAGCGCATTCCCTTCACACGAGACAGCAATGAGCGTCGTTGGGTGCCCTTTTCTAGAGCGGCAGGCCGTGAGATGCCTGGATTCGAATTGGGTGCTGGCGAAGACGGCCGTTGCCCTCACGATGGAGAGGGCCCCCTCGGTTTCCCGTTGCTACGCCATTCGATATTTCGTTATTACTAATAGTTAGGCAAAACTGAAGAAATCGTGCGGCGACGCGTAGCGGAGGCGCACATTTCGTGTTTGCCTCTTTGTACAGCCGCTTTCTCTTAGGCACAAACGTGATGTGCAACTTTGATTTGGCGTATTTCGCTTTGCCTAAGTGAAAATGCAAATTGAATCCTCTCGCGTATTCAATTGTAAGATGAAAATGGTTTTTCGAACCGACGACCTATACCTACCTAGATGTTCACCGTTGGCTTCGGCGATGGATGCAGGGGAAGTCACAATCTTGTTTGTCGGTAAAGCTTGTTGTTATACTGTGACTCTGGAGGAATCTGATGTGGTAAAGAAAGTTCTTTCCAGGAAGACCTGGCTGGAATACATAGCCGCATTACAGACACGCCCAAAGCTTCTACTGTACCTTCCAACCACAATGAAATGCGAAAGACTGTGAAATTGACGTCATCTAAATATCTCAAAGTTGGCTCATCTGGTATGTACCAGTTCATGTACCGAAATAGTGGGGCATTGTCTTGTAACTTGTAAGTTGTCGGGGTCCCGAGTCCGACTCCCCGACTCCCGTACGGACTACGGGTACCTGGTACATATACGTATGATTAGGACCGTTCGGCCAAGATAGGTAGATGACTTCTTCAGAGATCTTCTCGAACCACAACTTGTTGCTGCTCGCTGCTCGCCAGACGCAGTCATGTTGCCGCAAAGGTTTCCATCACACGTGGGCCTCGCCTTGGCCTTGGCTCTGGCCGTGTTCGCATCAATAGTCGCAGGCGAGCACACGAGCAACTGGGCCGTCCTGGTCTGCACGTCGCGCTTCTGGTTCAACTATCGCCACCTGGCCAACGTGCTCTCCATCTACCGAACCGTGAAGCGACTCGGCATCCCGGATTCGCAAATTATCCTCATGCTCCCCGACGACATGGCCTGCAATCCGCGCAACGCCTTCCCCGGCACGGTCTACAGCAACTCCGATCGCGCCGTTGATCTCTACGGCGACAACATCGAGGTCGATTATCGCGGGTACGAGGTCACTGTCGAGAACTTCATCCGACTGTTAACGGACAGGGTGGGCGACGAGATGCCTCGCAGCAAACGGCTGCTGACGGATGAGCGGAGCAATATTTTGGTGTACATGACGGGGCATGGGGGGAATGAGTTTTTAAAGTTCCAGGATGCGGAGGAGATTGGCTCGTTTGATCTTGCCGATGCTTTCCAGCAGATGTGGGAGAAGAAGAGGTATGTGGGAAGGCGACGGACATGCACGATGGAAGAGACGAAACGGCAGTGCGAGATCATGCCGGCGGGTGCCCAACCCGGGAATTACAGGCCTACCGAGTCACTGGTTTCTAAAAACGTCAAGTTAACTGATACTTTTCTACCCAGATATCACGAAATCCTCTTCATGATCGACACTTGCCAAGCGAACACCATGTACAGCAGGCTCTACTCGCCCAACATCATTGCCACAGGATCATCCGAGCTCGACCAGTCCTCATATTCCCACCACGCCGATAACGATGTCGGCGTGGCCGTGATCGACCGATACACCTACTACAACCTGGAGTTTCTGGAGAATCAGGTCAAGGACCTAACCAGTCGCAAGACGGTCGGCGAGCTCTTCGACAGCTACGACTACGAAAAGATTCACTCCCACGCCGGCGTGCGCTACGACCTATTTCCCGGTGGCGCCGAGGGGGCCCGAAGCCGTCTAATCACTGATTTCTTCGGCAACATCCAAAATGTCGAAGTGGACCGGGATGCCAGTTCTGCGCTCGACGAGCAATTGCTGTCGTTGAGCAAGACCATTACGCTACTCCGACAGAAAGAGGCGGAGGAAGGTGCTGCGCGTCGCAAAAACGCGACGACGTCGGCGCCTGCGAGGGTCTCGGATGGGAATGCAACAGTGGTGACTAAAATTCAAAGCGCCACGGTCTTGACTGATGAAGACTGGTGGACGAAGAAGGTTGTTGGCGCGACGGCGCTGGTGGGATGCGGGATGGTATGGGCTCTTGGGTCATTATTGAAAATATAGCAGTTGAATTGAAACCAAAAAAAAAAATGAAAAAAAGGAAAGCACACACGCACACAACAAATTGCCCCGGGCAGACTTTTCCTTAGCGAAGGGGTTCAGGTCGCTCATGGATGAAAAGGTGCCAGATTGAGAGTGGCTACCTAAGTTGCAATACCTACAAGTTACAACTCTCTGTAGTAAATGCAACATCATCATGATGGGCTCAAGGTACCTACATACGGAGTACATGGAATTCAACTTTGATGAGCCAGTCTGCTTCGCGCCTTGTCGGGTTGTAAAAGCCTGTGGGAAAATCGCCTTACTAAGCAACGAGAGAGCGAAGGTTTCTCAAGTGGATTCGACGAACCACAGGCACAATGAGTGCTCGTTTCTTCTCATGGCATTCTCTGCCGAATACATAGACTGCTTCACTTGTCTCGTGATGGACAATAATTGGACGCTGCTTAGGTCTGGGCAGCAGGCTGTTCTTGTAGACTGAAGAGCAATAGAAGAAATAAAGGACACGACAAAACATGGATCGTTCAAAAGTGAGTAGGTTTCGGCGATCTACACTACCTAAGGACAAGCAAGAGGTACAGGCAGAAAAGGAGGAAGTTCATGAGTGCCATGTGTAGGAAAGCGCCGGCACAGCCAGCCCAATGTGCTTCACAGCGCCTCATCAAGAGCAACGCAACAAGAATCTAGTCTAAGTTCTAACAGTCCATACACAGGCGCGGCCATTACACCCTCTGGAGCTTCGCGCGCGCCCCATCGCGCATCGGGCCATAGCATGGTCCTGCGACGCAGAACTGGCCATCGCCACAACGGACACAATACACATCTTCCTGCCCGAGTATCCCCGGCCCAGCCGCAGCTCCGATGACGCTGCCGATGAAGATGCCTTCCGACCCCAGTTCTCACTCACGCTCACCGCGAGCGGCATCCTCCGTCCCGACCCTGCCATCAACGGTCCTCTGTGCGCTTTCGCCGGCGTGAGCTTGCCTTACGCCGAGTCCAACGAGAGCTTCGTTTTTCGCGGAGTAGGAACCGGCGAGGCCACCCGTTGCGGCTCCTCCCTGAGCCAGAGTCTCGGCGTGGAATGGTCCCCGAATGGGCTGGGACGGAATCTGCGTCCCGTGCTGACTATCTTGACCACGTCAGGGAGCATCGTCGCCATGGGGGAGCATATGGACGGCCAGGGCTCGCGGCCTGTCATGACATCGACGCTGCGGTCCCGCACGTTCAAGCACTGGAAGATTCTCTGGGGCTTGGGCGCCCAGTTGCCCATCCCGGACGAGGAGAGCGCCGGTGGGTTCCGGAACATGGATGAGCGGATTGTGTCGATGTCGTGGGCGGGGGAAATTGGTTCGGGGACGGGGCTGCTGGCGTATATGAATGATGAGCGGGAGGTGGTTGTTATGGGAGTGCAGCTTTTACATCGGAAGGTTGGGGAGGATGAGGAGTCGGGATGGAATGTCTCTGAGATTGTTCGATTTGATTGCCAGGGTCCGCATCATGTGAGTTCTTCGATTTTCTATATCTCGTGTCTGCCTTGATCTATTTTGTTCCTCTTCACATTTGTCAACATGAGTCATGTACATGATGGAGGCAGCAATAGGGCATATGGGCTAACGTGTCCTTCTTTGGGTAGGGTAAGCAGACGACCAACGTTGGAGACGCCGACTTCATCCCCAGCGGCGGCGCGTATTGTCTTAAATGGAGTCCCTGGTCTGCCAACCAGGGCTCTCGCACGGCAACCATTGCATACGTGGCCAAAAATTACGTCGGATTCCGGAGAGTGACTATTCAGGGGGCCTGGCTGCGAGGACAGGACCCGATTATCCAGATAGACGCGGCCGATACATTGGGTATTTGCACGTTCCTTTCTGCGGATGCGTTTGTGGAATGGGAGAACCATGTACGTGGAGAGAACGGCCTGGAGCTGCATTTGGTCTTGGTCTTGGCCATGTTCATGTCTTCGGATCTGGTTGTATTTGCCTGTGCAGAAACGACAGCTGACCAATTCTTAGATCTGGCAAGAGGCCGATTCACAGCTGGCGCGAGGCATCATCGCAACACCCTTTGTAGTAAAGCCCTTCCAAGTCGATCTCTGCGCGGATCCAAGCGCACCTACGGTGTCGCATTCACCAGACGACTGTTTGACGCTGTATCCCAAGCCCGATGAAGTATCTACCAATCCCATAACAGGTGAGTTTCAAGCCACAACTTGTATGCATATGTACACCCTCACTCCGATCCGCTAACACGAATACACCACAGACCTCATCATCCATCATCCCGACCCATCTCAGAAACCTCCCGAACCCCTCTACTCCCTCATCCGCCTCTCCGCCACCCATACCAATCAAGACTGGTACCAAACTAATCTGCCCTCGGAGGAGAAGCTCCCTCAGTGGGCTCAACGCGTCCACCGCGCCATCTCCCGGCAGGTATCACGCGTAGAAGCCCTCGGCGGAATCGACTCCGAATCCGACACAGATTCCGAATTCGACGAGCCAGAAGTTGATATGTCCATGATGCCCGAGGAGGAAACCCGCACCTCCTCCAAGGTTCATCCGCATCGCTTCCGTCTCTGGGGCATGGTCGCCTCTCCCGGAGACGGATGCATTGCAACACTCGTATCCAAGCACGTCACACAGCATGCGGACCGGCGGCCTCGGGCCAGGATTCTCTTCTCGTGGCC
This sequence comes from Claviceps sp. LM454 group G7, assembly GCA_018360575.1. Lineage (NCBI taxonomy): Eukaryota > Fungi > Ascomycota > Sordariomycetes > Hypocreales > Clavicipitaceae > Claviceps > Claviceps sp. LM454 group G7. Next base: position 18,274 of record SRQL01000251.1, read on the forward strand.
AATCCAGGAGGATTCAGCAGCAGCGGCGGCAGTAGTGCCGGCAGCAGCAACGGCGACTACGGTATTATCCACCTCAGAGAGATCGCCATTCACGTCCCTGACGACAGAAGGCATGGTTTGGGAATCCATGTACGGCAACATTCGCGAGGTCCCGAGCTGGCTGTCCAAAACGGCGGAGAGCTGTTTCTGGCGAGACACGCCCTTGAGGAGGCAGTTCATGGCTGTGATTCCCAAGCAAACATGTGTCTTTTGCGGTGCGAGACTTGTCGCGTTTGGAAATGAATCGATCTGTGAGAGAGGCCATTCCTTTGGTATGTTTTCTTCTTTCGATGCAACCATTGTCCTACCTACTAAGTCTACTTGCCTCTGCACCACCCCCTCTTTCTCCTTTTCTCTCCTCTTCTTTCCTCTCCCCTCCCCTCCCCTCAGCATCATCAGTTGCAGGAAATGTGCAAGAGGCGGATCGGAGGAAAGCAAAATAATGTGGCACAGCGAGACAAAATCACACCCAGGAAGCTAATATGCATCAGCAACCTGCGCCGCCACCGGCCTAGCTATCCTTGCACCGGGCATCTCACGAATCTGTTCCGTCTGCGACCTCCGCTGCCTGAACATTTCCGAGCTATCCCGGATCGCCGCCCAGCATATCAGTCCAGAGGCCGTGGTAGAATCCCTGGGGGAAGCATGCGGCGGGTGTGGAGGTAAATTCTTACTCTGAGCTAGCAGTTACCTGTTCATATGGCCTTTTTTCTTCTTGGGTCATTCTTATACCATGTGCTTGTAGATGATTTCTCTTAAAAATACCGGAGTTGGAGCCTGAGGCTTCAAGTTACTCAATAATAGATGATACCTCTTCTCTCAAATTAGAGAATAGTGCAGAGGAGACAATTTTGGATGATTCTACATATTCCTCGCTTTTGGGACGGCACGAGAAGAGAGCACGAGAAGAGAGCACGAGAAGAGAGGGCGAGAAGAGAGGGCGAGAAGAGAGGGCAAGAGAAAAGAAGAGGCTTCTTTCGTACTGTGCGGCCACTGGAGGGATCTTCTGGGGAACATGCAGCCGACGTAGGTATCCAGTTGCTTGAGGGCACTTTACTTGCTGGTCCCTTCTACCCAACGCAGTCAACACAGATCAAACTCTTGAGAATCCTGGATAAGTCTTCGGATATTAGCTTTTCTGCGTCAGTATTCCGCGTAGCATCACGTCCCAGGCCACAACCGCTCAATGGCCATCGTATCCAAACATCTTGAAGAGCAACATCACGTTCACTTCACAAAGGGGCAATTTATGGTTATAAAATCTGAACTTCACTGCTGGTCTCGTCTCTCGCATCCACCTTATCAACAACGAATAGCTTGATACAATAATCCATACATAGTCCACGTGGCTGCCAAGACCTCTTCTCGCCCGCTCTTCATACATCTGTAGAACTTAAAAAATCGCAACAGCTTCATGCAAAAAAATAAAACAAAGAAAAAGCTCAACGCCAGCTTCGTGGCTCAGTCGTTAGCAAGGTGACAGATATATCACCCAGCACATATGTTAAGTCATAAAAACAACATGAAAGAAAGAAGAAAAGGAAAAAGAGAAATCGTCAGCATCTGTAGTTTCACCTCGCTAGGAAGTAGTGAAAAAGAAATGAAAACAAGAGATCTGACTCAAAAGAAAAGAAAGAAAGAAGAAAACTCGCAAGAGCTCGACGGCTATCGCCAAATATGAGCCCAGAGCTAGACTCTCTCACATTGGGGGCAAGAGGCCCGGTGACTATCATGCACGCCCAGAAAGAACAAGAGGCGCAAAGAAGAACAATAATAACATCTCAAAGTGTGGTGTCCACTGGCCATAAATCATGGAGGAAAAAACGCCGTAGTTTGCATCGTGACACTGAAGGCCAGGTTTACTGAGCCGAAGGCATGTCTCAGAAAGCCTGGCCCGGGGCTGGCATTCTGTTCGTAACACCAGAAGGTGGACTGCTGAGAGGACCGCGAGGAGGCGATACAGCTTGTGTTGTGGGAGGTGTCCCAGGGAGGCGACTGAGTTGTGGATATGCGCGCGTCTGGCTTTGCGATGGACTTGCAAGGGGTTCAGGCGCAAATTCATTGTATTGGGGTCCGGAACTTTGACCAAGTCCAGATGCACTCATTGGCCGCGGTCCTACTCCTGCTCCTACTCCTGAGCCTCTCGGCCCCATGCGAGGTTGGCCCTGGTGTCCGTTTTGAACAGTCATGGGTATATCTTGAGGCGTCATGGGACGCTGTAGATGGCCCCTAGGAGACTGGCCTTTGGGGTGGTTTATGGGAAGAGGAACTGGTCGAGGCCCTTCAGGGGACCTCGGTTTGACGGGTCGCGCAGACAAACACGTTCGAGGAACAACACCTTGTTGAGACCTGTCTAGACGAATGCAAAGGGCCTGATAAGACACAAAACGTGTTAGCGCGTGATAAGAAGCATATGCCATGGAAACAAGTATAGCCTACCCATCCATCATCATACTCATGCAATAGTCGCACAAGTTCACCTGCCTTCATCTCCATCTCATCGTCCAATGCCGGCTTGAAATCCAACTGAACTCGGTGAACATTTGAGTTAAGAGGGCCGCCAGCTGCAGCAATGGCTGCCGCTCCTTTGGTCTGGATTACTGCCGAGCCTGGGTTGACAGACGTCTCACTAAACTCCGTTCCCGCAGGGCTTGGGGGTATCGTCGAAAGGGCAGGGGCGACAGTTAGATCAAGAGGCTTCGGTCCGCCATTTCGCATCGAGGCCTTCCGCGTCAAATCGCCAGCGGCAGCACCTGTAGCCATAGCGGGTTCATTGGTCGTGGTGGAGTTGGAGGAAGCGATCGTGCTATGTTCTGGGATAGTTGGGTCCAGAATACGCTCAGCCTGGCTGCCAAAGGGGTCGCGATGATGTGTGTTCTGACTTGACGCAGGGCCATCTCGCATGCCGTTGTTCTGACCATTTGACTTGATGGGAGCAGATGCGGGTGCGAGAACAGCACCGGCCGCCTTACTCGTGCGCTTGTCGAGACTCCAATTCGGAAGAAACTGGGTAACAGGTCGGAGGCTGATGCGCGGTGCATTCGGATTGCGTTGGACTGTCATAGTGTCAAACGAGCTCCCTTTGCTCGGGTTTTTCTCGTTGTCTGCTCCCGCGTTTGCGCCGACGGCCTGTCTGCGCCGACGGGTGAACAGAAGGAAAGCAACCAGGCCGACTATGAAGACACCCCCAATCACGCCAAAGGCAATGCCAGCCTTGGCTCCCGCGCTATTAGAATTGCTACTATCTTGAGGTGTTGTAGACTCGCTTGAAGATGTGATGGACGCAACAGTGCCTAGTGTAGATGTTGAAGTGAAGTCGGGTACTCCAATGTCCATGCTTGGCGACAAGATCGGTTTTCCCGTAGCTTGTTCCAGGACTTTATCGAGTTCCGAAGTGGGAGACAAGGGTTGACGAATTGCCGTAGGAATGGAAGGGCTTTGAATTACATCGAAGCCATGACTAGATTGTGATGCAGCTACCTTGTTTGTTGGCTGCGCGGCTGGTGTCGCTTCCGGGGCGGGAACTTTATTCAAGGTCGAGTAGCCAGCAACAGGGCCCTCAAATGTAGGCTGTAAGGTTTTGTAGACAGTTCGAATGACTGTAGCTGCAGCACCTAGATCTTTACGTTAGCTTCGCAAGATCAAGCTGGCATTGCAGTATGGGATCCCGGCTCCGGCGGCTGCGGGTGTAGTAGCAGAGAGCTTGGAGGCAAAGCGCGATGAAAAATAGGAAATGAAAATTATGGATGCAATGTTGCTATTACCTCCGACAGGGTCATCTCTCTTGTTGTTTTCATCAACACCATGCTTGTCACCGCGTGACTCGTCCAAGTTTTCCTCCATAGTTCCGATAATGCCACGAGAAATGTCGTGAAAATGTCGATGCAAGTGAGGCATGTTAGTTGTGGGTGAAGGTGTTAATTCCGAAGCTCAGTGTAATCAAGCAAACGTGGTGGCACCATCCAGGCACATATACATATTTTCTGCGCAAGAGAAAAGGAGTTGGTTGAGGAGTTGGTATGGAATGTGAGGGTGGTTGGATCCGAGGGAGGTGAGGAATGTATCCGGCAATCTATCGCTGACGAGTGCCTTGCTTGCTGGCGTGGGCAACTCTCAAATGTGTGACGGTGGCTTCCCACAAGAAACAAAGGGTAAAACAAATTGGGGTCAAATTTCAAATGATGGTAATGCCGTCGCAGGTGTGAGGGCCGCGCACAAATTCGTATTCCAGATGCTGCCACAGCAAGGACGAGGTGCAATGTTTTCTTGTTGTGTAGAGATTGTAAGAGAGCGGAAGAGGCTCTCGAAGGCAACTGAAAGAATGGAACGAGCGTGCCGAATGTACCGCTCATGAGGCTATCAAAGATTCACAGCTGTGTGCAGACGAGACAGGTCGCAGCATATGAACAACCCGCTCGAGTTGAAGATGTCGCAAAAAAAGGAAGGAGGATGCGTGAGCAAACGGGAATATGATCTCGTTGCTAGGTGGGTGTACCTACATAAGGGCTCAAGAAATCCGATGAGCGCTCCGAGTCCTTTCAGCTGGTTGCTGCGTCCGGCCAGACCATTTTTGGCCCGCCAGCTGGTGGACGTTGATTTGCAGTCGACCGCATTATTATTACCACCGCCGATGCACTGCTGTGCGACGTTGCAACTTGCGGCGGTACGGCGGTGCCTGGACTTGGGCAAGTGGACACGGTCAGGGACTGCCACTGCCAACTGGACTGGTCAGGGGCCGACGGGAGGATCAAATCCTGGTTAGGACTAGCGCGTGTGCCGCTCTGGCCACTCAGCCAGCCATCACCCCACCACCCACGCGCTTTCCCTGCGTTTCCTGGGTATGTATACTTTCCCGCCAACGGCGAAAATGAGGCGAGAGACGACAGAAAAGAGCATTCGACGCGTGCACAATGCCAAAGAAGTTGAGGAGAAACTTGGCTCGCTCACGAAAATCTCAGCTTGCTCATCTACAAATCTATTCTCGCGTAGCGATCAGCAATCACCCAGGCTAGCGATTGACCTTGAGGCGCATCTCGGTAACCGTACAGTCCATGGACGGGTGACGGACAGTTGGTGAAGCTGCACGCTGCAGGGGGCCAGGGGCGTACAGCCTACAGGCACTGCAAAAGGCCGACAGCAGCTCTGGTCTTATTGGCTCGCCGCGTGGCACTTGCACAAACAAACATCCTAGTCAGGAACGGCAATCGCTCCTTCCCGCCGTGGCCCGTTCTACCTAGGTACATAGGTACTCCGTAATGTGTACGGAGTACATATGTACTCCGGACGCCGGACTTTTCTCCATCATGCTCTCGTCATCTTATTACATACTCCGTCACCCGTGCCATGTCTGTTGCCTCAGGCATACCAATTCGGCCGTAACATCTACATACCTAGGAGGCTTTCGCATTCTGATTCATGAATCATAACCTACATACCTAGGTAGATATGTATGTATACTTACATACCTAGTCTGTAGTCGTTGTCACTTCCGACGTCCCAACGCTGGCGTAGCCGCGTAGGTAATTATGGCATTGTGCGGCACGCCACGAGGCCAAGCCATTTGCAAGATAAAGCTGGGCTTCGGAAAACAACCAAATAGGGCCCTGTGTGTCCACCCTCTCTTCTGCCTCAAGCGAGGTAACAGGATGCGTCACGGCGCAACGTGGCAAAGATACCAGAAAAGTTGATGCCGTAGGTACACACATAGTCGGTTTCTTCAGCAGAGGAAGATGGTTGGGAGCCAAAGAGTTCATAATCAGACATCGCGAACGCGCCTTATTCCCAGATCTTTCGAGCGCAATTGAAAGTCATGAGACCCGGCCAATAGTGTTGAGCGATTCGTCATGATCGGGAATCGGGATGACCGGATTGAACTCGCCCTCAGGACTCCAGGGGAACATCAACAGACGCAATAACGCACTGGAGGCTTGAACTATCTACACGAGCGCTAGCCTCAACCAGAAACGCGCGCTTTTTGACATGCGCTAATAGCGCAGAAGCACACTCCGTACATAGGTAGGTACATACTCGTATATCTAGTGGGTTACTTTTTCAAACGTTTTATCCACGAGTACATAGGTACATACCTAGGTACTAGAGGCTTCTATTTTTCTTCTCTTTATTATGCTAGTTAGCCGAACATCTGCGTTAGGGCCAACGGCGCCAAGCCGCTTTTGAGCGACCATGATCCATCCGAGTATTCGCACACAAGCTACAACTGGCGATCCCCTCGAGTGCAGAACAGCGAAAAGAAGTCCTCTGTCAAGACTCAAGACTCAAGAGGGCACTTCCAGCCCGAGCATGTGTCATTGGGCTCACAGCCTCACACAACGGCGTCACGCTCAGCGGCTTCAAAACGAATATATTTTCCTGATCGGTAGCATACTTCCCAAATGCGTGACGTAATATAGGTTACTTCCAAACCACTTTTGGCCTTCTTCTTGGCATCTGCGCACACGTGATGATGCAGTGCACAGTGCCTCCCCGTATGATACCCGGATCCCTGGACCGCCATGTCTGCAGAACAGTTCTAGCGTTCTATTGCACGCACATTCCCATTATAGCTACATACATAATTCGACCCTTATCAATGTCATTGCAATAGAGTATGTACATATATGTATGTGCATACATACTCTGTGCGTAGGTAGGCACTTGCTTCTCCTCGTTAACTTTCGCAAGAGGAATTCAATTTCTACAAACGGGCACTTAATGCGGGCCAGCCCGCGCCCTCGCCTTTTTGCCCCTTTTCCGTTTTTCCTTGTCTTCTTCTCCCTCATCTGATATCACAGGTCCCTATGTATCAACCGGGCTATTGTCAATTCTAGAGTAGCAATCGTAGCAAGGTGTCTCCCCTGCCTCGGCAACCCCAGATTCCCGGATCCCGACACCCTCAGCAACTGGCATCAAGTATGTATACAGATTCCAGTGCGGCAGCCTGTAGGCATTTATTCCATATTTGTACACGCACTATTGGTGACCATGGCCAAGAAAATTCTTCGTGCCTGTCCTTCGTACTTGATATCGACGGAAGCTATTTTCGTGCGTGGCCAAGAGAAGACAGTTGGTGTCGGTGACTGTCAGAGAGGCAGCCCCCGTTGATGCATGCACGTATGAGACTGGCGGTGAAGGAGTAAATTTGCACATCGCACGAGTGCGCTATTTCTACGCATGAGAATGCCGCGTGCGTATGCAACCAGACAACATGACGTTATGTATTGTAGAGAGCTCGCTTATGTATGAAACATGATGCTACCTATGTTGCAGTAAGTGCGAGAAAAAGCAGTTACTCGTGGGTGCAACCTAAAAAGGGCTCCCACTATGCAATACTACAATATCTTAGGAGCCCTTTTTGGATTGCACCCACGAGTATGTACATAAATGCGAAAGAACAGCAAGAATTCAAACCATATGCATCGTCCGTCCAGGGTATCTACCGCAGTCGCTTCGTCTGCGGCTTGCGAAATCTGCTTGCGCACACTTGCGCTTCACTTTCCTACGCCGCCTCGATTGCATATCCAAAAAAGTCAAAGGCTCAAGCTCAGCCATACTCCATATGGCGAGCAACTCATCCCCTCACATTGAATCCTCCATTTGCCGACTCCGCGTCTTGGACCAGTTATCCCTGCTCTGCTTCCCACCCTGGTTCTCGAGCCCCATGCCCCGTTCAACCCATTCCCTGCTTTCCATGTGCTTGAGACGACTCAGCGCTCTTGCAAACGCAAACGCTTCTTCCTCCCCAGCAAACAAATTTGTATTCTTCAGCTGCTCCGCCTGCGTTTCCGCATCATCTAAGAAGTCCTTGACCACGGAGCCGGAATCCTTATCTGCGCCCTTTAAGCTCAGCACGCTCTTCTTTGCTGGGGAGTGCTGTATCAGGCTCTCTGCGATTTCATCCCGCGACACGAATAACTCGGTGAGGGGCTTTTCCGTAGTGAGGACCAGCTTGGCATTGCCTTCATACACGGCGTCGATGAAGGTGATGAAGCGGCGTGCCAGGTCGCGTTCTTGTATCGTCATCCCGGGCACGTCGGACACGATGAAGGCGTCGTAGGCCCGGACTAGTTCAAGATAGTCGGCTGCCGACTTGGGCTGTCGAATGAGCTCGTCGAATGTGAACCATGCGCAGCGACCGCTCACGCGCGGCACGTAGATATCTCGACCCCAGACTCGCTGGGTTTCGGAACGGGGCGCGGCTGGGTCGTCCTCCGGGTCGCCCAGGAAGCGGAACCATTTCTCGGCGTGCGAGTTAGCGTGGCTATCGAGCGGAGTGTGGTAGACTCCCGAGGGGGGTCGGGGGATCTTTCGGTAGTCTATGGGGGAGTCGAGGTTGATGACGTGGAGCCGGCTCTTGAGCAGTTGGATCGCGGGGATGAAGGACTCGCGCTGGATGCCGTTTTTGTACAGGTCATCAGGCTGTCGATTCGAGGTGGTCACCAGGACGACTCCATGAGACATGAGACATTCTAGAAGTCTATATCCGGTTAGTCTTTTGCTCTGCTCGGGATAACCGTGAAGGTCTGGTAGTCCAGGCGCTTGTAATGGCAGCACTTATGCGTGAGAGTATGTAAATTTACCTTCTTAAAATCATAGCATCGGCCACATCTGTGCACTGAAACTCGTCAAAACACAACACATTTCCCCGCTCAGCAATATCAGCAGCCACAAACGGGACGGCGTCCACATCCGTCCCGTGTTCCATCTTCAGCTTGTGCAACCGCTTGTGGACATCCTGCATGAAATTGTGGAAGTGTATCCGGGTCTTGGTTTGCACTGAGGGCGGAAGCGTGTCGTAGAAGAGATCCATGAGCATCGTCTTGCCGCTGCCGACATCACCATAGAGGTACAGTCCGCGCGGCAGGTTCTCGGGAATGTCACCAACCGCCGGCTTTGCTGCGCGTCCGTTGCCGAAGAGGGAGGAGAAGATGGACGTCTTGCTGGGTTGAAGCTGCTGGAGACTTGGGCGAACAAGCGGGGGTGCATTGTAGTTGCGTAGCTCGTTAAATAAATTTTGCAAGCTCTCGATGATTCCTTGACATAGAAATGAGTGATTAGCTGTCAATTTCCTTATTATCATTTTCACGTTCATCTTCTGTCCTTCTCTCCCTTTCTCTTCTCATTGTTCAACCTCGCAATTTCCATCTTTCGCTCTCTCTTCGTTTCTCGCCCATGCAACAGAAATCATCGCAGTTTTAATTGCACTCCTGCCACAAATCGTAGTCATACCTCTCTGGTGCTCGTCATCTCGCAAAAGCCCTGCATCTACCCTTCTATCATATTCCACCATGGGACCCTCTCGTCGTCTCCCACTGCCAACGACAGTCGCTGCCGTGCGAAGACCAACGCCACTCACGATATATGGTGAAGGTATCGCGAACAGCGACGGGGTGGTGTGATGCCGTGAAACCCTCGCTCCATTGGCACTTGGGCGACAAGGGCTCCGTTTAGCACGGGATGAGCTCTTGACTCTACATTCCATCATCACGCGCAGTCGCCGAGCGGCTGCACGATGCACCGCGCGTGCTTGCATGATTGCGTCGACAAAATAGTGCGTACGGCTTCAATGGCCGGCATGGAAGTTGAAACTGATCACCAATAGTATGGGCAGGTGTAGGCATCCAACGCCATCGGAGGGCCGCGGCGAAAAGGGATGGGGTTCGGTTCGTGAAACGACATGATGACGGAACGGCGTCGGGATAAAAGGCTGACAGAGCAGCCGTTGAGAGGGTTTTCACTTTCAGGTTCAAATCTGTCTCGCGACTTCTGATTAGCCAGAGCGGGGCCGACATTGTTCCTCGTGAGCACCAGCTGAAAGTTGAAAACAAAGCCATTTGTTCCGTGTTTCCTCCGTGGGGCGTCGGGGGTAGGTGGGGCCAATCGCAGCGTCGGCTTCAGCAATCGCTCATCGATTCACGTGGGACTCGGGAGGTTTCCTTACCAGGAGGTAGGTAGGTATTTTAAAGATCACAACACACACCGCGCTCGCTATGCTCCGTTTGACCGACCTTGACTCGCAATTGCCTTCATTCCGATCAAGTCTCGTGGCATCTACACAAACCCATTATTTGAGCCTCTTTTGCAATCAGCATTCCCTCCAAGTCGAAATTGATTATGTACCTATCAACAGAATGAGATCGACGCTAGGCGTCAACGCATGCAGAAGCTATCGATAGGTCCGGCAACTCCAGCAGCAGGCCCGGGAGAGAGACGGGGAATAGCAAAACTTTACAATGCTCAAGCATGAATGATTGCCAACACGTTCTCTACTCTCCACTGGCCATGGACTCAAACATTCGTGTAAGAGCAAAGGGCCGGACAACGAATATAGGTCATCAGGTCAGTTCAAGTCGCCGACTTTTTTTGGATCGACTTGATGACCTGTATGCTAGTCGTCGAACCCTTGACTCTTACACGAACAGTTAACTCAATGACCAGTGAAGAATCTCCAATGCGTAGTGGACGAAATGGAATGACTTCCCGAGCCAGTCAACGAAGATTGCCGACGACATCTGCAATGTTTTGCCATCCGAGCACCGCCATTCTTTTCCCCCAGACCTTCATGACAAGAATCTTGGTCGGCAACTCCAGGTCCGTCAGAGCCCCAATCAGTGGATGAACTTTGCAGAACCTGTTGAGATAACCTCATGACGATAACAGCGTTTAGTTTTTATCCCTTCCTCACTATATGTGTGCGAAAGCGGTCTTGTGATCTCCCGACATGTACAATCGGTCGTCTTCTAAGAAGCGAAACGCAGCAACGCAGCTTGAAGTAATTCAACTTGCAGAATTACAGCATCAGTCAGATATAAGGCGCCTTGTACTCGCAGACATACCTAGAGCATGCTCTTCGACGTGATTGTGACTGAGAGGTCCACGCGACTGCAGAATCCATCTAGTCTCAAGTTCGCAAGACCCGTACGGCAACTTTACGGCCTCAAGAATACGAAAGTACAATATCACCAACCTGAGGTGCCAGCAAATTCCCGTGCGGCTCTTGCAAACTTGAGAGAGAATGTGCTTTCGCGTCGACGTCTTAGTCACAACTACATCTAGGGCCATGCTCTACGTGTGCGAGTACAAGGCGCCTCAGGGTCTGAATGGCCAACGGCAACAACCTGCTTACAGACGCCTTGACCCGCGGCTGCATAATTACGGGGAATACAATGTCCTATCTTATTCTGACGACGTGCGTGTTTAAAAAAGCAGATCACTGAAGGATTCCCCTCGCGAGTCGCGACGAGTCATCAACAAAGGATATTCTGTCAACAGAGTGGCCGATCCTTGGCGTTGTGTATTCTTTTACTCCGCTGAGTCGATTCCACTTTGTGTTCTATTCAGGTTGCTTGCCCTGTCAGCGTGTGTAGGCTGTAGCTTTCCTCTGTGCAAGCCCGGAGCTACTTGAAGTAGTATTACCATTTTTAGGCACACTCTCGGCTTTAGATAAAGGTCCACGAGGCGCGCACGACTGACTAAGTCACTACGAACCCCTTTTATCGGTCGACGTTCAATATATGACATTTCCTATTACGGGAATTCCATGAAATATGATCAGCAGCAGTTTGTGCAGGAGAAGCTCCTCCGCGTAATCAAGGCCCTCTCAAGAATCGTGCTCTCCTCACAACTCCCTATCTTGACTTGCGAGGATAAAAGTGCGCCTAGATCTAGATCGTCTTTGCCTGGAGATGGCAACGTTGCGCCAGGTAGCTCCACGTCAAACACAGAAAAACGTAATACACACGTACAGAGGAGGACCGAACGAAACAGAACGTCAATTTAGCTCATTGGACGGAAAGAAATCAGCGCCCAGAATAGGCCATATACCTCACAGAGATACCACTCTTAGGGCTTCTTCCGAGAAGATTTGCTGCCAACTCTTGAGCGTGCTGATTTGCTCGACACGCCAAACAGGACCAAATAGCCTCGCAGAATGGCCACACATTACCGAGCAAGCTGCGCTACTTGTTCTTGAAACGAACGAGATAGTCTTTGTTAGTACATCATGGATACATAGACTGGCTATTTAGCTTAGACCATGTCTCCCGACATGTCTGCTATGCAGTTCTCCCAAAAACAAAACCCCCCCGATCAAGAAGTTGTTCAATTTCATCCAGTCCAGTGATTCCACGATAAGCGGTCCACACAACTAGGCTCATGTACCTCTTAGGTTAGGTACGTAATGTGTACAAAACTTTAACCAGCAACTGGGCCTAGGCGTTCGCCTCCAATGTTCACGGTATTACTACCTAATCCAGTACTCCTCCTACCTACCTACCTAATGTATAAGGAGGTGAAGGAAGGTCGACTTGTATGGAGTGATGGTCTTCCCAACACACCACCACGAAATAGTGTACTGATACTTCGAAGGGCAGCTGTGCCTGTCAAATTCCGCGGGAGCAAGCACCGTGGACGTAAACTATAAGGAGACGAATGGCGAAAAAAAAGCCTTGCGTGTCCTAGGCCTTGTCAAATTATTCCGAAACTCAAACGTGAAACGCTTTTTTATTGGCGTGCAACGCCGAGAGCATCTAACATAACTAATAACGCCAGCGACCCAGTCGCACAGCATTCAAATGTATTCAGAACTAAGAAACTTCGTACGCTCCATGATGCCAGTCATCTACAGCCCTGCAAACACCGCCATCGCTCCCGATGCAACCGCAACAGTCACCGCCAAGAGCGGAACCTCCAACATTTGAACAGCGCTAACATGGCCTTGGCCGCCAGCGATTTCTTCATTGCCTCCGTGACTTCCATTATTCTTGCTGCCAGGTATCATGTTCGTGTTGTTGCCCTTGATGGTCGTGTCAGTACACTTGCCCCCAACCTCCTCATCGGCCAGCTGTCCACCATAGATCTCTGCACCATGGCAGGCTGCGTCTGGAATCATGTCTTGAGACAAGAGGCTAGCTCGTAGCATGTAGTTTTCCAAATTTTGTTGCTCATTGGGGTTGACAATGCCCACCATGCCCCTAGAGCAGTCGCCGACCTGAGATGAATAAAAGACCAGAGGTTCGTCATTGGCCAAGCTCACTCGAAACACTTTGCCCTAAAAGATTACATTAGTATCAAATACTTCGACAGGCCCGAATAGTTGCATTACTTACAATCTGGCCTGGGTCAACATTGACATAGCCCGAAAAGAAACCATAGCCAACGGGCAGGGGAGAGCAAGCAAAGTGGTAATCACCAGCTACGACGCTGTGATTCCCGGACTGGAAATGAAACTCGAGGACATCGCCTGCCTTTGCTGTGACCGAGTTTGGGTTGAATGCGCTGTCGGTCGTAGCAGTAATCTTGATGATGTCGGCAGCGGCCGAAGCTGCCAAACCAGCTGCTGCGAGGTATGTCTTGATCGAAGGCATGTTGCTTCTTGGAACAGCAAGTACACAGTGTCTGTTGATTGAGTGATACGCGAGGTGGTGTTGGGGCTATGCAATGACTTTCAAAACTTGAGCAGTTGGAGATATGCTGTGATGATATAAGAAAGAAGATAAAGTTGAAGAAGAGTTGGTTTGACCTGTGACGAGACCGGTGGTGGGAGTGTTTATTTATACTTGGGGCAGAGACTCGTCTAAACTTGCTGAGGCAAGAAGAGGCTTACAGTCACCGTAGCAAGAGGCAGACGGACAGAATGCAGGCACAAGGAACCGGCAAGCACATAGACTGGGCAAGCACTCGCCGAGGGGTATGTCAGGCAAGACTCGAGGTAGTGAGAACGATGCGTTGAAGCAGTCGCAGGCAGTCACACTCTGCGTGCACTCTTCGGTAGAGTCAATCTGGTTCAGGAGTGCGTCACGATTCACGAATCTCTACAAATAAGCGACGTTAGCGAAGCTCGGGCCCGTCAACCATGAATTAGCATACATATTAGGTAGGTACTGCTGGTCTGATTGTGGACGTCGCATCATGCATGTGACGTGACTGCCAAGTACAGTTGTGCACTCATTCTTAAAGTGCCTGCTTGCAAGTTGCAACTGCCGATAAGACGAGGCCGCACGACTCACGAGGCAGAAAGGCCTAAGCTGGACAAGCAGGAAGGGCGTGATAGCCAGATACAAGTTACAACACGTCAAATTGTCAATCGAGCTGCTATAAATCGGAAGGACGTGCCGTGGAACACCATGTACACTACCTCACCAGATGAGCCGTGAACACAACGGCCGAGGAGCTGCTTCCGTGGTTGGCTGCGACGAGTCGACGACACGCACTCCAGCGTAAGGAGCTGCAGACAAGTGCAATACTCACGCGGGACACGACTGCATGTCGTCGATACAACCTGCCATGCAGTATGTACTCTTGCAAGAGGAAACAGCAGACTATGCCATCATGGCTCATGGCTTGACGCACAGCACCGAAACCGACCTTGGTTGAGATGGATGCAATTCAGCCAAGTTGGCAAGACCCATGACGCCAAAATTCCGCCATGACTTCCATGGCCCAACTAAATGGTGAACTAGACGAGAACCATGACATAGTAATGTAAGAGAAAATGAGATGATAAAAAAAGAGAGAGAGAGGGGGGAAGAAAGCCGACTGTCAGCCATCGCAAGATCGCGCGACTCGCTACAAAAAGTACTCAGCCACGGGCTTCTTTGCCGGCATACCCCTCGAGTCCTGCGGCGCCGCTGAAAAGACCCTATACCGCCTTGCAGGACCATCCATCACCATTCCCACCTTTGACTTAGACTTGACGCCGCCACGCCCGCCAGCACTGCGGTTCACATCGCCGTTGCTGCGGGCAAATAAGCCCATGCCAGAATTGTCTTCTGATAGCTCCAGCACAGCCGCCACATTTCCGCATCGATAGCAGTAATTTGGAGCAGACCAGACTGTCACGACGGTGGCGTCGAACATCTCCTTAAAGCCTTCCATGACGAGCTGGTGCGCCCGCGCAATCAGACTGAGATCGTTTTTGTGGTTGAACTCCATGACGATGTCGGCGCCGAAGAGAAATCCTGCACCGCGCGGAGACAGTCCCCAGCCGATGATATCATCTGGGTCCGACCAAAGCAGGTCGCACATGGCCCCTTCATGCGGCACCTCTTGCTTCCGATCGATGAGACGGATCTTATCGACCGTATCGATGAGAGGACTTAAGCCGCCGTGAACGCAGAGCACCGCCCCGGTGGGATTTCCTACGGTGCCATTACTAAAGCCTGATGCTCCGGAGCCGGGCGGTCCTGTCTTGGTTCCGCCGGCGCCGCTGCTACTGCTGTTGCTAGCATTCGCGCTCTGATCCTGAGAGTTGCGCGAATGCGACGGCGGAGGCTGACGAGGCCGACGGGGTACTTGAGAAATAACGGAGCCATTTGGATCGCAGACTTCGACTTCAATGTCATCGTCGGACGAGGTGGTTTGTTCGGATTCCTGGGATAGTGTATTGGACGCCCCGAGGACGATGGCACCAAGCGCTAGGTAGTCAAAAACGTCGCAGCAGTGCCTCCACACGCTGGCGCTGCCGTATTTTCGTAAACATTCATCATAAAAGCCGTAAACAGTGGTAATCTGGCGAGACTCGTGGTTGCCGCGGATGAGCGTAATGCGGTCGGGGTATCGTACTTTCAGCGCCAGGAGGAGTAGGAATGACTCTAATGAGTAAAAGCCACGGTCGACAAAATCGCCTAGTACGCAGGTAAGCTCTCCAAGTCCGATATTCATGTCCCTAAGACAGTGAATGTTTCAATGCATGTATGCCGCCACGTACCCATGAAGAGATAGTTGGTATCGGGAACATCTCCGCCAACTCGGAAGAGTTCCATCAAGTCATGGAACTGGCCGTGAATATCGCCGCATATCTGCAAAGTCATCCGTTAGCCTATGCCATAGCCCCTCACAAGTGACAAGAGATGCTTTTTGCTGCTCGCGTACCGTAACTGGCGCAGCCACTGTGACAACATTGCCTTCTTCGATGAGAAGCTCACGCGCCCGGTGGCAAAGCTCCCGCACTTGGCCTTCGGGGATCAGCCGGCACGAGCGAAGCTGTGCAATAGCTCTGTGAGTTTTACGCGATTAGTCCGGTCGTGAAAGATTTCTTTTGCGCCTGGCTGGACTGCAAGGTAACGCGACGCAAATACGCACTTATCAAGATCGCTCATATTGGTCAATGATGCGTTCGTCTACGGGTCGCGCGAAGGCGCCGCGGTCAATAGCGGCCACGATTCGAACAAGCCTCTGGCGACCACAGCATGCCGTCGAAGCGGTATGGATATCAAGCGCTTCTTTGTGGCCGATTGCCGAAGAACAAAGCGTTTTGCGCTGTGATGGAGATATGGAAAGAAATACAGATGTCTGTTGTCGTTCTTGGTCGGAGTCGCGCCGATTTGTGAGACTTGGGCTACCATTAACTGCCTAGGTACCTAGGTACGTACAGTACATGACCGTACGGTACGGAAGTATGTACATATAGGTATCTACCTCCTACCTAGGTACATACCTACTCCGTAGTGACAAAGGAAGACCGAAGACCGGGGTACCGGGGGTCAGTCACTGCCCAACTGGTCAGTTGACAACGGACACTGGACAGTGGACCACTGGTGACTGGACACTGGACACTGGACAGTGCCTCAGTGGTGCGGGTCCTCGATCGCGCGCACCCATGGATCTTCGTTTTACCGGTTCCGAATTTCGAAACTCGGTGATTTGGCGGCCCGCCGAAAGCAACAAGGCCGTGTGCGATCCCCTGCTTTTGCGACTTTCCACCATATTGGCGCCAAGTTGAACGCCCATTGCCTCGCGAGTCGCTACATTGGTGCAAGCCGGTCTACGATAGCCGGCCGGAACATGATTTTCTCCTCATGTGAGTTCATCGGGTTGCACCACCGCTTGAATACGCAATTCCCCCGCATCCAATCCCTCACGAGTCACGACTCACGACAGCTGACTTCGTAAAGAACAACGATCCGATCCCCCAACTGCTGTGCGCGGGGACCATGCCGCCACATTTACATCCCAGGTCGCGCATGACCTCCTCTCTATTCGCCACGACCGTAGCTGCGAGCTTCTTCGTTGTAGCGCTGCCGCATCTGCTACCCTGTCCGGTGCCTCGAACGAAATACGCGGATGGCGAGGTAGTTGTCGATGAGAATGGGCGGCGGAGGCGGTGGAGACGCCGAGATGTCACGCCGGAATCACGAGATGGGATCGTACAATTCAATCAATCTACGGACGAGTCTGTCGAATCAATGCCGCGCCAGTCGAAGCGGGAGTGTCCTGTTCCGAAACCTGGTGGCATCCTGGGCGAGTGGCTGGGCTTTCACAAAACCGACGATGCGCAAATCGAAAAGCCTGTAGCGCGATGACAGCGCGAGCAAATTTGAAGAAACTACATCTCCCATGGCAAATTTGAGGAAGCGGGGAAAAGAACGAGAAGGGGGATAAAATGGGGAGGGGGATGGTTAGGGACGTGAAGATCTTCATTCGGCAATTGGATGCTTTTTTCAGGCAAAACGGTCGATTTGCCAATATTTGAGCTTGAGGTTGATTCGCAGCTGCGAGTCACAGACCCATCCGAATTCCGGGGACGCCATGAGGCAGATGGTGGAACAGATGAGGACTTGTTGGCGCGAACCACAAAAGCATACACCAGACATCATTACGCTCGGCAGACCGCCTCCGTATGTTGTCCACTATACCCAGCGATTTGATGCCGTCACCTCATTGAGAGATCAGAGCCTCAGAGGGCTGCTTTTTCTATGTTTTCTTTTGCCTTCACGTTCAAATTTAGAGTACATGTCTCAAATCTCTCCAAAAATCATTCAGCCCGCACTTGTACATTGCCACCGTCATGGGCTTCACCGCTATGTCGCAGCCACGTCGTTGTTGTGAGCACTTTGTAGCCATTGCGCCATTTCTTGCTTATCTTTCCTTTCAGAGTTTCCTGGAGCATTCCGCGATGAAGCTTGGATATTTTGCCGAGAGATGGAAATTCGTTGGGCGAGGTATGCGTTGAGGCCTAGTAGACTTGATACTACTACACATGACACATGGCCATGGCCAACAAGACTTGCGAAGGTGCAGTGTCAGCGATCCTTGGAAGGCGAACCAAAATCGGATTGAATTCGATTGAGGGCCTGGACGGATGAATTGGCCCTTGACCTATTGAAGATAGTTATCGTATATTCATGGCCATGACCAACACGACTAACAACCAAAATCATACGTGTGCGAGTTGGTACAGCGGCTGACGGTGATACTTAAGCGCGCTTTGTGGCCCCTTGTTGCTCAGCCTCGTTGTACATACATAGGTAACCATACCTATGCCGAATCGGCCATCGGCGGCAGCAATGACACCACAATCCTAATGCATATATTCTATCCGAGGCAATCATGGATTTACTAGGAGCACACAATCATCCATTAACCTGATGATAGAACGTTAGCTGCACGTGGGGGACATGTACTGCAGATTGCCCACTGTTCCCGCCAAATTCATGTTGAGACTGGGTGACTCGACAAGCGATGCCACCAAAATGGAATGCCTCTTCTCTGTATATTGGTATATACCTGGCGAATAGGTCCAAGGCGAGAGCGATGAGCGCATTGGCGTCATTTTGGCCTGAGTGACACATGGAGGCATCGGCATCAAATCCAGGAACGGGAACTACCTTATGGAACGAATCATAGCCGGGCCGGCTCCTTCTCCTAGCGCATCGTGGTGGGAGAAAGGGCTGGCTCGGGAACATTGGACAGAAATGGAAAATCTCGTATCCCCTTGGCTGCTGGCACAGCCCTACTCCACCTCACGAGCAGACGTACAGGTATGGTGTAACAAGTGAGAAGGTGAGAAGGTGAGAAGTCGAGTACATGCATGTAGTTGAAGGGTGAATGCGCCAAATATAGATTCAACTTGGGATGGTCAAGGGTTCCACATGCGTGGCATGACGATGCGAACTGTAAGACGATGCATTCGATTTCATGCAGCTGCGCAAAGCGCAGAGTTGGCAGCGCGACATGAACGAACGAACAGAAACAAATGGATGGAGACCTCCGCGGCCAGGTCGTCTGTGCCTGACTGCCATCGTTCTCGACATCTTCTCTCCATGCCCGTCGGAAGGATTCATCTGGTATAACATGTACGACTCACGAGTCACGAGTCACGAGACTAGAGGAAGAGCGCAGGTAGGTATTACCTAATAACTCATGACGAAATGCTGTGCCAGACAACCCACGATCCAAGCTCCAAATGGTACAGCCAATGTAGCCTGTGACTCGTGGAAGTCGTGAGGCTTGCGTGATGGCCCGTGGCTGGGCATGAAACCCCTTTTAAGCCAGCCCAACAAGACGGATGACAGATGAACCTTTTTCCACGCCTTTGTCGATTCTCGGATGCCGTGTTACAGTGGTAACCTAAATATGCAGTTGGTACAGTTCTAGGCGGTTCTACGAATATGTCGTGGCTCTTCCTGAACTGCCAACTGCATTCCGACCGGAAGAAGATGCCGGGTTGTACCTATCATTATGTCCCGCGAATTCAGCCCTGAGTCCCTGACCCGGCGAGGATTCCCATTAGGTATTCCCGACGGCGCTTTTGACTCTTTTGACTCGCCAAGGCCGATGCGCCAGCACCAACACGTGATGGTTGGTTTTAGACATCATGTCTTCCTTCTCGCGTGCAGCTGGTATGTGTGACATTACGAGACATTACTGATGCCGAGAAGCCTCCATAATCACCGACTCTCCACGGTATGGCCTGGCATGTACCTTGAGGCTTGCATTACGTACCTAGGTCCCTTTACATACGGGAAACCTTAACTTCCCCCCCAAGAACTATTCCACGTCCACCCCAAATTTCCTAAAACGGTATAGCTTGGTTCAGGTCCCCTACTAGCGCGGTACATACATCTGTTTAGTGCCCTTTGGAGGTAAACCGTAAGCATCCA
>SRQL01000252.1:0-38022 GCA_018360575.1 Claviceps sp. LM454 group G7
AGTCTTTACCGTCGATCGTCGTCTTTGTGTGCAGTTGAGGTCTTGTGAGGACCTTTGCTGCCTGTTGCATCCACCGTCCTCTCCTCTATTTTCTACACCCCCAAAGTGTCTCATTGTATCACAAAGTACCTATCAAGCAACGCCCCGCCCCGCAACCAAGCTGCGTGCTGTTTTGTGCCACAGCTACAAGCAAGGGTTCACGCACCAACAACGGAAATCAGGTGAAACGGGCGTACAACGGAATTACTACCTACGTATACATATGTACATATGTTACGGAGTACAGAGTACAAGGTATGTACTTAGTGTTTGCTCCCGCCGGGCCGCTGCCAAGGAAACTCGGCTTCGGCAAGTGGGGCGCATGTCTTCCCAGTCATTGGAAGCTGCAGAGGAGCAGCCACTCAGCCCCCGGCGTTACGCATGGCAAACAAACATAAAAGTTTCACTTTCCCAAGTTCCCTTCGTCCTGATCTTGGTCTTTCCTATATTTCTTTTGTCGTAGCCACCGCAGCGTCTTTTCAAATTTCAAGTACTTGAGACCGGGAGCAACAGTTTGCCGCATAGTCCGCAGCTACATATTTTGAGTGAAAGACTTCTTCCCTTTCAACTTATTCCTCGTCCTTCTACGGCCTGTCTGGGCCAAGATCAGTCGTCTCCAGCATTCCATCTGCCAACAATGAATTCACAACACTAGAATCGGACGATCGAAGAAAACCCGATCGCGAATGGTATTATGGTCTGGATGTCTTCCATTCTTTTGCAAAACAGAAGGGCGTCGGCGACATCGCTGCGGTTGACCGAATCATTGCAAACGGTGAGTAGGATGACACAAATCCAGCGGCCCAGTCCACGGGTGCTAACTCATTTACAGATGTACGGTATCTAGCCTCAGAACTTTTGTTCTTCTTGCGAAGTCATCCCGCGGCGAAAGTCCTACAGCCTACAGGGCTGAGGGGATTCATGGAAGCGTCTCCGATGACTTGATTGCGCTCTGCGAGTCCGTCGTAACGAGTTTTGTCGGAGAGGACAGTGCGCGACGCCTTCTCAAAGCAGCTATCACGAAGGCTGATGACAAGACTCTGTGGGATGAAGTTTTGGCTTTTATAACTGCGTCTCTCACTGCGACGACCCGATCCATCGCGCCCCAGAATACCCCACCAGCCTCTACCTCCACAGCCGCACTGGCATCAATTCCGGCCATCAGCAAAACCCACGATGATGATCTTTCTACCGCAAAAATTTTAGCTGGTCCCACCGACTCTAGGTACTGTTGCCCTGATACACCCACCGTACATAGAACGGCCGGAATGGTCAACACGGTGGAGTGTCACAGGAACATTGACGGGCTCTTGAGGAAAGAACTGAAAGGCCGTATGCACTATGGCATCCCAGATTTTCTGGAAACGTTCTTTCCGAGCACGAAGTATCAGGAGGTGGCGGAACAATTCCTCAACCGATGCAAGACCGGCACTGGCGTAGAGTCGAAGTTCAACGACAATATTCATCGGTTTGAGACCTGGCCTGATCTGACCACTCAAGAACAAGTCATTCCGTGGATGCGAACTTTTAGCAAAGAGCTGGAGGAATTCTCCCGAATTTATTTTTCGACTAATGACGATGGCACGCACTCACGAGCCTTTCTGGGGCAGCCGAACAAATTCATCAAGGGCCATATGGCCAAGCGAAAGCTTGATGATGGCATCCAGATTCCAGGCGGGTAAATGTCAACAAAGACCCCGTTCAATTCATTAAAGCTATCCTCGGCTTTCTCTGGATGAGTAAAGAGGATCTTGGCTTTGATCCCTCGATAAAGGGGCCCGATGTCAAGTCATACGGACCTGATGTTGATGATGAACTGAAGCCATGCATAGAGATTAGTAATTACTAAGGAGGACGGATCAAAGGAGGTCATTGTACTTGATGAGCAGATTTTCAAAAGCTCTTGCGTGGTTGGTCGGCGAACAATCTGCTGGAGAGGTCATGTCAAAGGTCACCCGGAGGAGATACGCATCGTAAAAGACTTGTGGGCAAACCCGTCGCGCCCATCGGAAGGCGACATGTTGTTGCTGGCGGCTAGTCCTAAGTCGAGGGGTCGTCAACGTCGCTCGGTACTACCACCACGAAACAGTCCAATTCGATGGAAGGGATGAGTCCATGTCGCCTTCCGATGGGCGCGACGGGTTTGCCCACAAGTCTTTTACGATGCGTATCTCCTCCGGGTGACCTTTGACATGACCTCTCCAGCAGGTTATTCGCCGACCAACCACGCAAGAGCTTTTGAAAATCTGCTCATCAAGTACAATGACCTCCTTTGATCCGTCCTCCTTAGTGATTCCATGGATCCCCTGTAGGACTTTCGCCGCGGGATGACTTCGCAAGCAGAACACAAGTTCTATGGCTAGATACTGTACATTTGCAAATGAGTTAACGCCTGCGGACTGGCCTACTGGATCTGTTTCACCCTACTCACCATCTGCAATGATTCGGTCAACCGCAGCAATGTCGCAAACACGGTACACCCTCTTGTCTTGCAATAGAATGAAAGACATCCAGACCATTCGCGATGGGGTATTCTTGGATCGTCCGATTCCAGTGCTGAGTGTTGTCGATCGGAGATCCATTAGCTTAGACTCGAACCCCAGAACGCGAATGCTAGAGACGAATGATCTTGGCAAAAACAGGCCCGGAGGCAGTATAAGAAAGACGTTGAAAGAAAAGACTCTATGTAACGGCAATTTTCTTATGTCTGAAGCATTGATACCTACTTCCAACGCCATACGAAGTACGTCCACGCCATACGAAGTGCGTCTACAGTGTTCTCGAGAGTCGTTCACTCAGTATGTGTGTATGTATGCGGCAATCCTGTTGCAAGAATCTGAAGAGACGCCGTTAGTGGCTACGACAATAAACAAAGGACAAGGAGGTGGCGACAGGGATGGCGAGAGATGTGATTCCTAGGCGGCACGTGACTAGGTAGTAATCATATGTAAGAATGTCTGTCATAAAAGCGGAAGTATGACTGGGCCGGAGTATTCCGTAATCGAGTTTGTTGGCCTGCTGAATTATCTACAAGTCAAACTCGCTATCTCACATGTCATGATGTCTCGCAATGGTGAGTCTTGCCACTGTCTCGGTGACGTTCCCCCTCCGGTCGGCGGTATCTGCTTAGCTGCTACGCTACTTCCTACTGAAAGCTGCAAGTCCAAGTGTCAGTCAGCCGATGTATTTTCCGGCGGTATCTCCGTTTGGACATCGTTTACGTTCCGCTCTTGCTGCAACCTGCAATGCGACGTCGGCTAAGCGCTTGCGACCCCAAAGAGGCTGAGCGTGTACGACCGATCCGGGATTCCGGCGATCACATCATAACACGCAGTGACAGACTGACAGTACGACGATGTGAGAGCTCCAAAGACGACTCCATCGGAATGATGGCAATCCTGCAGGGCACTCAGGCGCATCGCCGCGGGGCGCGGGCTCAGGCCAGCATGAATGATGATGCTGGACACAGGCAGCATCAGCCGTCAGTGGTCACAGGGCCCCGATGGGGTAAAGGCTCTGGGAACGTACGCAAGGACGTCGTTCACCTATAATCGCAAGGAAGTCTGACTGTCTGTTAGGTTACTCACCGCCATGACAGATCTATTGGCTTTTGCCAGGCCGTCGGCACTTGCCACTTGGCACTACCTAGTACCCATCATTGATCAACTCGACGATGTAGTCGGTCTGCACCCAAAATCGTTTTCAGTCGGCATTCACGGCGCATGCCATCATTACCTTCTCCTACCGTTTTCAATCTTGAGAGATTGACAAATTTCAAGACACTGGACAGATGGATAAGGGAAATAGGAAGCATGCGTCTGAGCATAATAAGGATTGTGGC
Source organism: Claviceps sp. LM454 group G7 (assembly GCA_018360575.1). Lineage (NCBI taxonomy): Eukaryota > Fungi > Ascomycota > Sordariomycetes > Hypocreales > Clavicipitaceae > Claviceps > Claviceps sp. LM454 group G7. The sequence goes on from SRQL01000252.1 coordinate 3,881, forward strand.
AGAAAACCTCATAATTTGGATCCGCAATCAAAGAAATGTTTTTCGAGTGCGTAATACTCTAGTCTTCTGGAATGTGAAAAGTGAAGTTGTGAATTGCGTCACATGAACGCGTCCGGAGCTACAAGCCGGACGGAAGCACTGAGGCTGACTGAGCAAGTACTTGGTCTGCATGTATCACTTACTATCGTGGGCTGATTCGTGGCGGCAAGAGAATCGAGCACTCTCGACTTCTGCAAATTGCAGCAACGGTGTCGTCGGTCGAAGTATTAAGTATCTTTGGACAGTCGCATCGGACCAGAAATTTGAGTCTTGACTAGCGAGCAGCGGCCATGGATAATGATTTACGCGATGATTCGGTCGGAGGTCTGACAGTTTTAAGATGTTCTAATCAGGATTATATGAATCTTGAGACTTGAGCTGGGACCTGGGTCGGAGGTCCGTATCATGCTCGTTTCTTTGAACAGGTACACAATTTGATATTGAACATAACTTGAAAGTTTGAAATGACAATTGCTTAGTGCTCTCCATATGATAGTGATGGAATGAAAACTTTGAAAGCTTTGAGCAGCAAGCTAGGAATTTGACACTTGACAGTGGACACAAATGATTTGTTTGTTACTTGATATTGTTCGGCATGCATGCAACATACTTCCATGAAGACTCTGACTGACTGCTGGCTTGTAAGTTGTCCGTCACTGATTAATTGACAAGTCACTGAGTCGCAGCTCGCTGACTCACTCTGATTATTGATAAGGTGAATTCTGACTCCTGAGAATCCGAGTGTCCTGAATTGGGAAGGCGTTTTATTACGAAGCCACCACTACGCCCTTGAAAGTTGCAAGTTGTTGCTGTACGCCCCGATGAGGTGCATGTGGGCGGCGGGCCGTGGCGACGGTGTCAGGATGCTTGCCTACCTCATGTGCAGCACTGCAGTTTGCTCTCAAATAGTTACATACATATTCATATGCAGTGAACACCGTAAGCTAGCTGCTACCAAATGGCCATGCACGCTGGCGGCTGACATGACATATCACATTAACCGCCAAGTGAACCTACCTGGTAGCGAGTCAGCGACTTCGGCGACACACTCGGCCGATTTCAGAAGTGCAGCACTGCAGAAGTCACCCACCTCGGTACACTGGCAACTGGAGTCGGACGGACTCATGCCCGCAATATTAATAATTAGATCTGTGGTGTGATGGAGTCGATTGTTCCGGTTCGTAGTGTTTTACAAGCTATTCCGATTCGTGGAATCAGCTACTGAAGAGGCATTCAAGATTGTATTGAGGCGTGATTCGCGATTAATGTAATGTGAATGTCATCTTCGTACTCCTCAGTCCTGAGTCCTCTCCCGAGTCCCGGTGCACGCTCAAGATCTTTGCGGGTATTCAATCTTGAATCTCTGAGCAGGCGTCTTCGGAGTTCGGATTGCTGGTATCTCATGATCTCATCTGAATTCAACTTCTGAAGACTCGTGAAGATTTGAAGCCAACTAGCGGTCCGCGGACATTGACAACAGACTTTTAGTATAGTTGCGAACTTGCGACCTAACCTCTAGGGGACCTAGGTAGTAGGTACGTATTTTAGACGTGTACGGTGTGTTAATGTTATTCAATCAAGGCTGAGCATTGTTAATTACTGACAGGTATTAAATCGTGCATCACTGCATCATGCATGTTGATGTGACATTGTGTCACACTGTCACTTGAGCATGTCATCATGTCATGGGCACTCTAGACTCTAGAGCTAAGAGGAATTCGGACCAGTTACACAATTTAAACAAATTGGTGTAGGACTCAGGAGTGACGTGCCACACCAGTCAATGAGAGCCTGCGGAAACCGAAGGCGTCTGGCTTCCAGGCCGGTCCGGCGTCTACGAGATCGGGATACGCCGATACGGTATACCTACCTATTCTAGACCAGTGACTGCAGCGGGTCTGGCGTACGAGCATTCAGTATTTCAATTTTCAGTGCCAAGCGGCCCAGCCCCAACCTGAACCATTGGAATTTGTCTACTTGTCAGATATCGAGTCATCGACCCGGATTCGAGAATCGACCGTCAGCTGTCCTCCTCTGCGTTTCACTTTCTCAATTATCATTGATCAATCTCAATTCGTCTCATTGTATTAAAAAGTATGAAGGAAGGACCAGTCCTTCAAGTAAGTTGAAGTAGCTTGTTGCTGTGTGCGGACCAGCGGTCGTTGTAGATACTCGTCGTCGGTCGATAACGACTGTATGCTGGCCGCTAGCGAGCTACAACTACAAGCAACTTGCAAGGGTCACATCAAAGACGAAACCGTCCTCAAGCGAAAACATCCAACTGACAGTAAAAACGGGTGAACTTCCGTATGTAGGTACTAGGTACATATGTACCTATAGGCTATGGTATGGTACCCAGGTACCCGCGGAGAAAACACAGGGGTACCTACTCGAGGCCCGAGGGTGTGACGTGTCGCGACTCGCCGGGCGAGTACGCGTTTGCGCCAAGAGATCTCGGCTTCGGCAAGTGGGTCGCACTTCGTCTTTGTTCGTTTTTGTTTGTATAAATTTGACTCCGTGAGGACCTGTCGTCTCACACGAACGATGGTGATGACGGTGAGCACTGAGCGCTTCGGCCTCATCTCTGTTAACATGCTGTGACAGTCATTGGCCAGCTAGCTGCTGGCAGCTGCAGAGGAGCAATTACTCAGCCTCCGGCTTTTCCACCTCCCTTTATCTTGTTCTTCTATCTTCGTCTTTCCTGAATTCCTCCGTATTATTTGTAAATTCTCTTAGCCAACCACAGCGTCTATTGAAACAGAGATCAATAATTTGCCGCACACTCAGCAGCTAAAAGATACTGAGTAAAATATTTCTTCCATTGACGACCTGTTTGTGCCAAGAATATTTGTCTTCAGAGTCCAGTATCCGCGTTATTGGCTGGAAACTGTCTGAACTACCTCATATATGATATAATGGACTCACCATACTGGAATCAGACGATGAGAGATCAATCCATCTGCATTACGCATGGTCTCGATGAGTTCCACTCTATTGCAAGAGAGAACGGCGTCTGCGACGGCGCTGCTGTTGACCGACTTGCTGCAAAAGGTGATTGTGATGTCATGCATCCAGCGGATCACTTCATGTCTTAACTGATTTGTAAAATTTAGATGTACGGAATCTAGCTATCAACCTTGTGGTTAACTTGCTGAACGATTCAGTCGCTCGAGCAAGCTTCTACGATGATTTGAAAATTCTAGCCAAAGTTGTCGACGCTATCATGACAGAAATGATTGGAATCGATTGTCTCCGACCTCTTCTCGAGGCAGCTGTCACTGAGGCGGACGATAAGACTTTTTGTGATCTAGTGTCGACCCTGACTGCGGCCCTGACTGCGGCCCTGACTGCGACCCTTACTGCTGCCACAAGTCATCCAGACGCCCAGGCATCAATTCCGACCATCAGCGTATCCCACGTTGACGGCCTTTCTGCCGCAACAGTTCCATCCGCCACCGCCGCGCTCGCTTGCCCTGATTCACCCTACGTACACAACACGTCTAGAATGGTCAACACGTCAGAGTATCACAAATACATTGACAAGCTCTTGGAAAAGGAGTTGGAAGGCCGCTTGCATCTTGGCATCCCGGATTTTTTGGAAAAGTTATTTCCAAGTAGCAAGTATCAGGAGGTAGCGGAAAGGTTTCTCAATCAATGCAAGACCGGCGTAGAGCCGGCATTCAACGATGACACTTATCGGTTTACGAGCTGGCCTGCTCCGGCCAATGAAAAACAGGTCGTACCATGGCTGCAGTCGTTCAGCAAAGAGCTCGAGAAATTCTCCAGAAGCTCTTTTTCGACTGATCTCGATATTTCACATCCACGAGCCGTTCTGGGGCAGCCGAACCAAATCATCCAAGGACATGTGGCCAGCCGAAAGCTGGATGCTGGATTCATTTCCTTGGACGATCTGGAATCTGGAAGAGAAAGTTTAACCTATTTTTGGACTCAGATATTGAGCTCTGGAGAGCTCAAGCAGAACATTCAGGACGAGAGGCACGCAGAGCTTGCTCTTGCACAGTATGCAAGGATTTTGCTGACGACACAAGCCACAAGGCGTTACGTCCTAGGATTCACTCTCTGCGGATCCTGTATGAGGGTTTGGCAGTTCGACAGGCTCGGTGGCATCGCATCTGAGCGGGTAGACGTCAACCGACAACCTCTAGCGTTCATCAAAGTCATACTCGGCTTTCTCTGGATGAGTAAAGAGGATCTTGGCTTTGATCCCTCAATAAAGGAGCCCGATGTCAAGCCATACGGACCTGATGTTGATGACAACCTGAAGCCATGCATAGAGATTATATTGAAGGACGGAACGAAGGAGCTCATTGTCCTTGATGAGGTTATTTATAAAAGCTCTTCCGTGGTTGGTCGGGGAACAACCTGTTGGAAAGGTCATGTCAAAGGCCATCCGGAGGAGATACGCGTCGTAAAAGACTTGTGGGCAAACCCGACACGCCCATCAGAGGGCGACATGTTGTTGATTGCGACTAGTCGAGAGGTCGTCAACATCGCTCGGTACTACCACCACGAAACAGTACAGTTTAATGGCAGGGACGACGATGTTCTTACATGTGTAAGACGAGGGCTTCGCAAAGAGGACTCTGAACAGATTGGCCCCGAGAGCTCCAGCAGAGCGCCACGAGGGCCGCGGAAGAATGAAACATCGGGCACGGGCACGGGAACGAAAGAAACAGACTCTGGCCTACAAGTACCCCCAATGAAGAAGATTCGGTCCTCAAGATCGAATGAGATTGCTACAGAGCCACAGACTGAACCAACAAATAGGGTGCATCGCCGTCTCATCCTGAAGAGTTTTGGCCAGCCTATTTACAAGGCCAGCTCTCGCAAGGTGTTACTTGCCTGTCTTCAGAGCTGCATTGAGGGTCATCGGTCTTTACACAAAGCAGGTATACTGCATCGGGACATTTCCATCAATAATCTTATGCTGGATGAGGAAGCCGAAGAGAAAGGCTTCATCATCGACCTTGACCTCGCCATTGAAATGAATCGTGCCAATACTGTTACTGATGCCGCTGAACGGAGTCAACGGACCGTGACAGGCACCAGAGCTTTCATGGCAATCGGGCTGCTACGTCGCATAGCCGAGAAGCATACCTTTTTGCACGATCTTGAGTCATTCTTTTGGGTGTTGTTTTGGATATGCATCCACTATGGGAGCCCTGGCGAAAAGCCTCGGATATTGGCGAAGTACGACAAATGGAACTATGTCAACAACGTCAACCTGTTGGCCCGTAAACAGACCATTCTTAGTACACACGTACTTTTCGAGGCTGCATTAGAAGACGTCACTCCCTATTACGAGCCATTGATTCCTTGGATTTATAGGCTCCGAAATTTGCTCCCATTTGTCGCTGCAGCGCCAACACAAGTTTATCGGAGCCAAAGACTGCCGAAACCTCCTGGTGACGAACTTTATTCAGATCTGATCAAAGTACTTCAAATGGCTCAACAGGATCCCAAGGTGCTAGCGGATCCGTAAACAATACCCGGAAACTTGAAAGCTGTAGCCTGTACCGTGTACGACATCCCGAGAGTGCTGCGTGCAGGAGAAAGAAAACTCAGAACTGGGACCATAATACCATTGGTGATTCTTGGAAGCCTGAAGGTGCTGCAAGGGCTTGAAGGAGTGAAGGGGCCGATGACTCGATTCTGTTGAGGCCAGGAATTAGAAGAATTGTTGAAACTGGATCCCTATATCACGGTATGACCGTGATACGAGGACCTTGCAGCAATATGTGGGGGGCAAAATGGAGTGTTTATATTGACTAAAAAAACCCAGTGGGAAAAAAAGCGGTAGCGCTGTCCGACCTGTGCCTTTCCCTCAAGAAGAGCATGTGTGTGTAACAGTATGAAGATATGAAAGAAATTGTTAACGTGTTTCAGTTTGTCGGGAAGCAGGGAACTCGAGGCCCAGTGCGTCTCTGAACTTATTGAAAGTAGGTCGAGGTAGAGGTTTCGTCAGGCCATCGGCAACTTGATCAGCCGAGGGTACGAGGACCAAAATGCAGCTGGGCGCACTTGAAGACATTGCGAATATATTGCTCTTGAGGCTTTTCTGTGTAGGATAGGAATGATGTTCATTGACGATTGGTCAAAGTTTGTAGATCTGCAGGCATTGCAAATACATATCAGATGCGTCAATAGAAAAGCTCAGCGTCTGGCGTCGTGATGAACATGCGCATAAGGTTTGTAACGTTTCGAGGACTTTGTCGCCAGAATTTCGACATATTCAAGCGAGGTTTCCCCGGCTATCTGCTTTTCTCTAACGAAGTGTCACACACATTAACCAAATTGCTTCTTTCGTGGCCTGTGTCTGTCCCATGTGCTCGGCCTCACAGGATGAAAGAGCTACGGTGGGTTGTCGCTTTGCTGACCAGCTGGTCGCGACACTTCCACCAAGGCTGAATATGTAACCAGAGGTGGAGCGCCTGGTGGAGGTATCTCCTGCCCAGTCAGCTGCAGCATCGGTAAACGCTGGCAGCGGTTGTTGGGGTCCTTTGTAAGCCGTTCGAATATCTGAAGAGTCGTTTCACGCCCAATACATGGACATGAACCGGCTGAGACAGACACGGCGAATGCGACGTCTGGGCGGGTGCCCAACGTTATACGTGAGGTGCATTACCGAGCCGATGGTTTTGGCGTACCATTCGCGATATGTTTTAGAGACTGTAAAGGTTGCAGGAGCTTGTTATAGGAGAGTCTTGGCGCTGTTCGTGGAGTCGGAGAGTTGTCTTGCGGTGTGGTGGACGGAGGAGAGTCTTGCGGCGTCAGGCCATCGATGAACAGGACAGTACCGATGAACAGGATCGGTCCGTCACTGGTGTCCCCACCTGGTTGTGACGCTAGAGGGCTCGCCGGACGTGCAGGCGTAAGTAGCCTTTTAGCAAGGCAAATGAGATGGCAGGTCATGGAGAGAACAATCTGGTCCAACGTCGGTTTCTCCCTTGAAAATAGAGTCGATTTCTCCCCTGGACATAGGCTGCGACGCAGTAGGGATTGGCGGACGTGAAGGCAATGACTGGACCGCGGATGAGATGTCAATTTCTCCTCCATGCTGAGATGCGGTCATGTTGGCTTATCGTTTAGGATGGTTCTTGTCGTTGCAAAGATTTGGCAGCAATGTTTTGCGGGAGAGAGTCTTCAGAGCAGGTAGCGGAAAATGTCCGTAGTAGAATTTTTCGTGGTCCTTAAGTCTTAATAGAGGTGAGTGAGAGATGGGACGTTTAGGAAGGAGTGTGTAGTCAGTGTTTCGATGAGGTGACACTGTAAGTAAAAGTATTTAATCAGTTTTTCGGGGGTGACACTGTAAATCAGTGTCGCCTAGCGTATTACTGTGAAGAAATCTTGAGTGGGTTCTTGACTCGAACAGTCGAACCTCAAAATCAGTGTCGCAAAGCGTACTACTGTAGAGAAATATTGAGTGGGTTCTTGGCATCAAACCTCTAAGTTAGTGTCGCAGGGCGCACCACTGTGGAAATTTTTCGATTGACGCTCTTGGGGTGAATGAAGAATGAGTGTCGCGTAGCGTGCTGCTGTGGAAACTTGGATTCAAGTTCTCGGAGCGTCCGAAGGATCGGTCGTGCGCATGTTTTGGTTGAAGTTCTCGGCGCGTCCGGAGAATCAGTAGGTAGTGCGCACGTCCTGATTGAACTTTGAAATTCTCGGAGCGACCTTCGAGACCATTCCGCGTTCGCGTTTTCTGACTTCCGCTATTGCTTGGACTGTATGGGCAGTCTTGGGGCTAGCGAGTTGCGGTTGTAGGCAAGGATGGCAGAGTGGTTGGGACGTTGGCCGATTGCGGCTTGGGCCCAGCCATCCTAAAAATTTCGAGGTGTTGGCTATTATAATTTATGACCAACACTTGAACTATCCGGAAGCTCCAAGTTGAGCAATTAAGGTCAACCCTAAGAACTTCCGAGAAACTCGATGACGATGCTGATTAAAGCCCACGCTTAGACCAATCCTGTATGCCATAATTTCTGTCAAGGAGATGATTGTCAGTGAGTTGAGAATGTGTCACTGTGTTCGGAATGTACGGTGTGAGGGAAGGAGTTTCGTAGAGTTTATGGTCAACTCGTCCAGCGGTAGCTATTTTGACCGTCTGCGTGGTTCTCAGTTTCGTAGCGGCGTTGTTGGATTTCCCGTCGGGGAATGCTTTGTGTAAGATTTTAGTTCGAATCGGGGTTCCTTGTGCCAATCCTCTTGCAGTGGATGGTTGCGCGATTTTGGGATGTATCTGTTGAATGGACTTCGTATGGTACAGCCCCAAAGCGTCCGGGCTCATAACCTGTTTCAATGAGAGGATGATAGGTGAAGGAATTGATTGAAGGAGCAACTATAGAACCGGAGAGGTCCATGAGTAATATACTGACTGAGGCCGGAGATCACATGACTTGATCTCTAGGGCCTATTGCCAGGTTCTGACATAGCCGAACTTACTAATTAGTAATTAGCCGGGGGTATAAGTGTCTTCTCAGGGCCAAGAGCCCAGCTTTTGCACTTAGACAAAAGACAAGCACACATCAGTGACAAGAGAACAACAAGCATCACTCAAGTCAATACAAAAACACCTAATTTTGCTCCCCCCAATAACCTGACAGAGGAGTCTGGAGTCTGGACCGCCGATGGAGCCATTACGGGTATCCCTATTCTTCGCCGTAATTCTTTGCGCCGTAAGATCGATGCCAATCAAAACGTGGGACATCGCTGAACTCAGCTAGGCTGAGCTAGCGCAGCTCTGTTGCTTCAACTTGCCCGCGGTCTATCGCTTCACTGGGGAAGGCAGCCAGCAATGAGCATTCATAAATCTGCGCTCCTGATAGTAACCATACTCGCTCTGGCTGTAGCTGAGTGGAAGCTTGTACGCCTTACGGTAAGCCTCATATGTTTTGGGAGCGTCCGACGGCCGACGCTTGTCACCAAAATATCAAACTGCACAGAGGGAGGCAAATCTTGGATTTGCCCTCTATCATACTCTTCAAGGGTGCGCCGTGAGGGACAATGAGCATGTTGGCGTGAAGCTCAGAAGAGGGATTGAAAGACATAATGGTGAAGAAGTTGAGGAATTACTTCGATGAGAATTCAATCGTTACTATTGAGCAATTTTGGAGGCATAATGGGTGGTGTATATTCGACTAAAGAGCTAGGGTCACTCGAGGAGTGAGAAGGTGGAAAATATGTGCTGGTAACGCCGTCACGTGATACGATTACCTTAGGGGGGGATGAAATTGAATCCCCCACCAGTACAGGGATACCCGGAAGACATAGGTAATGAGTCACGTGCCGGTTGACAACGACAAACAATTGTTTTCCTAAAACCTACTTCCCTCGCCACCGTGGTCCTCCATCCCTGTTTATCGTAGCCACTATCGACAGACAGCGTCTCCTCACATTTGCCGCACTCTCAGCGACAGATACTGAGTGAAAGATTTCTTTCCGTTTCAACGTGTTCCTCGTCCTACATCCCTGTTTGTGACGGGATCATCCGTTTCTAGTATTCGCATCGTTCCGATCTGAACTAATGGATCCACAACACTGGAATCGGACGATCGAAGATAACCCCATAGCAAATGGTCTCGACGTGTTCCACTCTATTGCAAGGCTGAAGGGCGTCTGCGACATCGCTGCCGTTGACCGACTCATTGCAGACGGTGAGTGTGATGACTGATGACATCAACCAAGCAGGCCACTCCATGTATTAATTAATTTGTAGATGTACGGGTTCTTGCGTCACACCTTCTGTTCCGATGTGAGGACCATACAGTCGCTCGAGGAAACTTCTACAGTGATTTGGTCAAGGTCACCGAGGCTATAATAACGAATACAATTGAAATCGATTGTCTCCGACCTCTGCTCAAAGCAGCTATCATTAAGGCGGACGATAAGGCTTTGTGGGGTGAAGTCTTGACACTTATTACTGCGACCCATACTGCCACAAGACCTCCAACTCCCAAGTTCGTCGAGTCGCAGAATAGGAGCGTCACGACCACCCAAATATCAACTCCAAACATCAACATCTCTGAACATCACAGCCTTCCTGTTGCAACTATTTCACCGGTTTCCACAGTGTCCCAGCATTTTCAATCACCATCCCAGTACACCGCGGGATCTGTGACCTCCTCGTCGGAGCATCGCGAGGAGATTAATCTCTTCCTTAAGCATGAATTGAAAGGCCGTCTAGATACTGACACCCCAGGCTTTCTGGACACGTTCTTTCCAAGCAACAAGTATCAGCGGGCGGCGGAAAAATATATCGACCGATGCAAGACTGCCGTAGTGCCGACATTCATTAATGGGTGGAAAACTTGGCCTGACCGGGCCGCGGAAACTGAGGTCATCACATGGCTCAAACTTTTCACTGACGAGCTAGAACAATTCTCCAGAGCTACTTTTTCGTCTGATTTTTCGCATCGAAGAGCTATTTTGGGAATACCGCGAAAGTTATCTCGAGGTTCTGTGGCGATGCCAGAGTTGGATGTCGCCTTCGTTTCTGCAGCAGATCTGGAAGGCGGTCCAGAGAGCTCGAAATACTCCTGCGCCCGAACACTGGCACGTGGAGAGCTGAGAAGGGATCTCATGGCCGACGAGGCCCAAGAGACTCGGCTGGCTCTTGCGAGAAACGCACAAGATATGCTGACTGCACAAGGCACAAGGCGTTTTGTCCTAGGATTTACTCTCTGCGGGTCCTTGATGAGGGTGTGGCTGTTCGACAGGCTCGGCTGCATCGCATCTGAGCAGATAAATATCAACACAGAGCCTTTACAGTTTATCAAAGTCATTCTTGGCTTCCTCTGGATGAGTGAAGAGGACCTTGGCTTTGACTCCTCAATCAAGAGACCTGATCTTACGGTAGAGGGAGTTGATGGCAAGAAGCAATACATAGAGATTGAACAGCAGGGCGGAAGCAAGAAGTGCATTATCCTTGATCAGACTATATCGAGGAAGCCTTGTATAGTCGGTCGGGCAACGACCTGCTGGAAAGCTTATGTCGAAGATGATCCCGAGACAATCCTGGTCGTCAAAGACTCTTGGCAGGAAGTGAAGCCCGACGAGGAGGGCGACATGTTGTCGCTTGCGACTCGTAAAGGCGTCGTCAACGTGGCTCGCTACTACCATCACGAGACGGTACAAATCCGCGGCATGAACGACGATGTCCACGCGTGTGTACGACGGGGATTGGTCAAGGCAACCGCTTCGAACTCTGCACAATCTGACTCACAGAGCTCCGGCATAGCACCATCAGAAAGACTGCGGAAGCGCGGGACGAGTACGAATCCGAGCATTAGCGCGAAGGAAACAGGCTCTGTCGTACATCCACGAAAAAAGATTTGCTCCTCATGGCCAACAGACGCTGTTACTAAACCACCGACTGAGCTTCGAAATAGGGTGCATCATCGAGTTATCGTGCAGGATTATGGCACGCCTATTTACAAAGCCAGCTCTCGCCAGGCGCTGCTTGCGTGTCTCGAGGGCTGCATCAAAGGTCATCAATCTTTGTACGAGGCAGGCATACTGCACCGGGACATTTCCATAAATAACCTCATGATCAATGAGGAAAGGAATGAGTCCTGGCCACACTTCCTGATTGACCTTGATCACGCCATCGAAATAGATCGCCATGATGCTTCTAATGAACGGACCAAGACAGGTACCCGAGTTTTCATGGCAATCGGGTTGCTCCAAGGCGAAGAGCATAGCTTTTTGCATGATCTTGAGTCATTCTTCTGGGTGTTGTTTTGGACATGCATCCACTATGGCAAGTCTGGCAAAGACTCTCGGAGGTTACCCCGTTTTGCCGAGTGGAATTCTCTCGACGACTTCGACCTGTTATTGGACAAACAGAGCATGGTTTCTGCGTACAATGAATTCATTTATAGCGCGGAATGCGATTTCATGCCCTATTACAAGCCATTGATTCCTTATGTCAACCAGCTCCGAGAATTGCTTCCTTACGTCACACAACTGCCAGGGCTGGTTTATAGGAACAGCACACGTGTAAAAAAGACCGGCCTCGAACTTTACTCGCAGATGATAAACGTCCTCCGCGAGGCCCAGGAGGATCCTGAAGTGTGCGCAGAGTAATACCTGCTACGAAAGTCTCCGAGATCGCTGCGAGAAAAAGTCTGGGACTCCCGGGAGTCGGAACTTGGGACCATTGGTGAATGGAGCATTGGAACTGCAGCCTGCAAAGACTCGATTCTCTTGAGGCCATGTTAATCGAAGAGACTTGATTCAGATTGCGAGGTTGCGTCGTGATCAACAGGCGAACGAAACGCCAGTGAAATTCCCAGGGCTTTGCATCATTCACCATTGGGGCTCTCAGCTCAGAGCTGCGGCCCCGGCCGTTGTCGCACACGCTTGCCCGACCTTAAACATTTCCTTTGGAGTCCGGCGTCCTAGAGGAACATCGTCGGACTGTCACTGCGTGTCATCTGTCACACTGTCTCACACACGCTCAGCCCCTTTCGGGTCGTAAGCGCTTAGCCAATGTCGTGTTGTAGGCTGCAGCAAGAGAGTCAAGAGACTAGAGCGGCACATAAAACATTTATTCGAGGTACCTATCACGGACCAAACCTTCTGGTAATTGGTAGTCACTGTCACTCACTGACAGGTATGGTGTTGCATCGTGCATCACTGCATCGTGTATGTTGATGTGACATTGTGTCACTTAAGCATGTCATCATGCCATTTCAGTGACAAGCCCCAACCATTGGCCCTTGTCTACTTGTCTGATCGGTCGACCGTCAGCCTCGCAGCCTTGGCCCGCGCTCTTGTCTCTGCCTTTCCCTTTAAATTATCAATATGAAACATCCAAATGTGACTGTCGGTGCAAACGGATGGAAATACTTCCCTACGGGGTTCCTTGGTATGTATATACAGTCATGGACTCTGGAGTCTGCGTTTGACTTTGCGCCAAGAAAATTCGGCTTCGGCAAGTGGGACACGTCTTCTTTGTTCGTTTGCACAAACTCTGTGAGGAGGTACCTACCTTCAGGCTACGAGGTATGTATATGTACCTGTCGTTTCATGGATGATGGATCATTGTGGATGACGGTGGGCGCTTCGGCCTCGTTGGCCAGCTGCAGAGCAGTGAGGAGTACTCAGCCTTCGGCTTTTCGCACGACAAACATAATAAAGTGCCACTTCTCTTCATCTCGTTCTTTAATCTTCGTCTTTTTACACCATTTTCTGTCGTAGCCACCACTGTCCACAGGCCACTGCGTCGCCGTCTGTTCAGATTGTCGAAACAGGGAGCAGTAATTTGCCACACACTCAGCAGCTACAGATACTGAGTAAGTTTTATCTTCCATTGAACATGTTACTTCTACACGATCTGTCTGTGCCAGAAATTTCTGCCTCCAGCATCCGCGTCCTTGGCTTGAAACCTTCAAGTTAAAAGTTGCGAGTCGCGACTGTCTGAACTACGACACATGACGGACTCGCGAGTCACCACACTGCAATCAGACGATGAGAAATGACTCTATCACACATGGTCAAATTCAGCACGGCTATCATGATTCATGACGGGGAAAAAATGGATTTAGAATCGATTGTCTCTGACCTCTTCTCTAAGCAGCTATCACTGACGGGGACGATAAGACTTTTTGCGATCTAGTCACTATCGACCCTGAGTCCCTGACCGCGTCCCTTACTGCGACTCGTACCTCTGCCACAAGTCGTCCACGGTCCACCTTCCCGATCAACCGAGCCCCAGAATGCACCAGCCTCTACCCCAGCCGCCTGTGAACAGTGAGAATCGGATATCCCTGCCGAATCACGGACACGAGCACGAAGGAAACAGACTCGAGCCTACACCCACGGAAAAAGCTTCGTTACTCAAAATCGATGGAACTTTTCCGTGGCCCGTGGGTGTAGGCTCGAGTCTGTTTCTTTTGTGCTCGTGTCCGTTGTTTCTTGTCGCCGTAGCCCTGGCGGCGATCTAATGGAGTTATGGATGTATTCCACGTAGGTTCTTTGCGGAGTTCTCGTCGTACACATGTAAGCATATCGTCGTCCCTTCCATCGAACTGTACTGTTAGTCTGTTCAGTGTTTCGTGGTGGTCACTGGTAGTACCTACCACCGAGCGACGTTGACGACCTACACCTACATAAAAGTATTCCGACTCATTCGCTCCTCAATATACAATAGACTGTTACAGAGCCACAGACTGGACCAACAAATGGGATTCTGAAGAAGGATTTGGGACTTCGAAGGCCGTTTGCCCCTTGGCATCCCAGATTCTCTGGAATTTGGAAAGGTTCTCTTCAAGTATCAAATGTCAGGAGGCGGCGGAAAAGTTTCTAAGCCGATGCAAGACCGGCGTAGAAGACCCTTGATGACTTTGTTCGGCAGCCCGAATGCGAAGTTGCGAACCATCGTCATTAGCTGAAAAAGAATTTCTGGAGAATTCTACCAGCTCTTTGTACTTTGATGAAAGTTTGCATCCATGGAACCGTGAACGATTTGTTCGGTGTAGAGCCGACATTTGCCATTTAGCAACACTCATCAGTTGAGGTTTGAGAGCTGGCATGATATGGCCAATCAAGAACAGGTCGTTCACGGTTCCATGAATGAAAACTTTCATCAAAGTCTAAAGAGCTGGAAGAATTCCCCAAAATTCTTTTACAACTAATGACAATTGTTCGAACTTCGCATTCGAACTGCCGAGCCAAGACATCGAGGAACATGTGGCGAAGCGAAAGCTTGATGCTGATTTTACAATTTATTTCCGCAGCCGATCTGGAAGCGCAAGGGCAAGCTCTGCCGCCCTCTCGGCCGCGTCGCTCAACGGTTCTGCTTGAGCTCTGCAGAGCTAAAGATCGTGGTCCAGAAATAGGTCAAATCTCTCGACCAGATTCCAGATCGGCTGCAGAAATAAATCCAGCGTCAAGCTTTCGCTTCGCCACGTCATACATGTCCCTCGATGACTTGGTTCGGCAGCCCCAGAACTCGGAAATATGCAATAATAATGATATTATGATATTGCTCACCACGCAAGGCACACGGCGCTATGCGGTTATGCACTAGGATTCACTCTCTTCGGGTCCTCTTCGAGGGTATGGCTATAGCCTATTCGACAGGCTCGGTGGTATGGCATCCACGCGGGTGGATATTAACAAAAGCCCTCTTCAGTTCATCAAAGTCAACCTCGGCTTTTTCTGGATGGGCAAAGAGGATCTTGGATTTGAATCAGATTGATCCCTCGATAAAATGGCCCGGTATCAGGTTAGAGTTTAAAGTTAGACGGAGCTAATATTGGTAATGACCAGAAAATTGAAATGGTACGTTGAGAATTAAAAGCAGGACGGAGAGAAGGAACACATTGTAATTTGTCCTTGATGAGCTGATTGATATATCATATTTTTCTGGATGGCCTTTTCACTTTGAAATGAGTCAATGACCTTTCCAGCAGGTTGTTTCCCGACCTACCACGCAAGAACTTTCGAAAATCTTGACTAGCTCATCAAGGACAATGTGCTCCTTCTCTCCGTCCTTCTTTTCAATCTATTCTCAATGTACCATTTCTGGTTAATTGACAATGAGTCATCACTAACATCAGCTCGGTCTAACTCTCTTAGTAAGTTAGTCTCTAACCTGAAATCGGGTCCTTTTATCGGTGAATCAAATCCAAGATCCTCTTGTCTCATCCAGAGAAAGCCGAGGTTGACTTTTATGAATTGAACGGGGTTTTTGTTGACATTTACCCGCGTGGATGCCATACCGCCGAGACTGTCGAATAGCCATACCCTCAAAGAGGACCCACGGGCCACAGAGAGTGAATCGTGTTATGACCGTTAGGTCATGTCAATGCCAATTGGTCAATGGCCATGAGTACATCCGGTCCCCGAAGGAGATAGTATTTGAAAATCAGCTCATCAAGGACAATGTGCTCCTTCTCTCTGTCCTGCTTTTCAATCTCAATGTACCATTTCTGGTCATCACCAATATCAGCTCCGTCTAACTCTGACGCGACCGGCGACATCTACTAATTACTATCACCGTTCACGGATTGAGGCCCGAACCAGACTATCACGATTCACTATGACGACTCGACGAGTGCGCTAAGCGCCTTGTCCTGCCACGCATAGGTGTGATGTCAAGACTCAAATGAGTCAATATTTCTTTTTACACTTTGATCAGCCAAAGAATTTCGTTGGAACTTGGTTGACTTCCGAAAAAAGATAAATGTGTTGAACAAAATGGAAAGCACGACGTGTAACGTCTCCGAAACCCAAAAAGAAAAAAAACTACATACAACAACCGGTGTTCGCTGGTCGTCACCGACCCAACTACTAGTCTGTCGGTTGGCAGCTTATCTATGGGAGAGCGGACGGGATCCCGAGTTTTCTACCACCTATGGTCGTATGTACTGGGTTTGGTTCAAACAAAATATATAAACGAAGACTAAACTGTAGGCATTTCCCGCCTGGCGCCTACTGGCGAGGCAGGAGGTCCGGTCAAGCGTAGGTAGTGATCTGCAATTTGCATGTTCCAGTACCTATACTCCTTACATTATCATTTACATATGCTAGTCTTTAGTGTGGGGGCAAGGACCACTGCCAGTCATTGGGCTGGAAGCCTGAAGTACAATGTACACACAAGATTAGAATAGGCGTTCTTACTGCAGTCAGAACTTAGAAGTCTGCGGCCTGCCAGGGCACCCATCGAGACCGATTCGAAAGTCGGTCAGATACATACCTAGGATACATCGTATGCTTATCTATCCAGTGTGCGGCTTTCCGATGACAGTGCCGTTTTTCAAGAATGAGGAAATAGGTGTCAAAGTCTAAAGTTTCACAAAGTTTCCATTACAATTCACGTCTGCTGCAGTTCATCGAATAATTGATTGTCGTTGCTATGTAGTGAGACAGTAGACTCAAGAGCCCTTTTTGACTTTCACCCATGGACAGCTCAAATTTACCCTCATGACTGTATTCTTTGATGCCTGCCTCAGTGCCTCCCGAGTTTCTAATGGCCGCTACAGTCACTTGCAGAGCCAATCCCGATGGTGAGAGGCTTGGCGAAGTTATCACAGTTAACTGGCAGCAACGTCCATCCAGAACAGCTATTTCCGTTCCTGTCGACAAGTACCACGCATCCGTCCGTGTTGCCCAAGACATACCAACGAATTACTCCTGTTCCCGCGGCAATGGTCTTGGAGAGTTTGTTCGCTGGATTTTTCCTGTTCCCAATTCCACATCAGTCAAAAGACACAGGCTAGTAGGCGAGCCTACGTGCAGGACGAAAGACTCACAATACGACGCAACAGGAATGATCTCTCGCTTCGAGTGTATTTGGATTTGGGGAGCTGGCTTCAATGGGCTGGATGGCTTGGAAGTCGGATTCCGTTGGCATGGCGTGCACCTGGATGCCATAGATGGCCAAACTCCCAAAGATAGCGCCGAATTTCATGGTATCAGGTAATGGCGTTGAAGAGATTGGAATAAGCAGTTGGGTGATGATAATCGAGGATTCTTAGTATGGGGGCTTGGCTTCTATCATATGCACGAGGCGAGGAGGCGCCCGTCTTTATGTCCCGCTTTCAACACTTGCAGGAAGCTTCGGCTCGTTGGTGGCAGTTGCTGGAACATGTGCAGTACGCCGGGTAAATGTAGACCTGGCTGTCAAGTTCCGGACTCCCGAAGATCCGAAAATCCGCAGATCCGGCGTCCTCGTATGTACCACGATGACCGAACACAGGTCTGGGATGCGAAGAAAGACATAAACGTACGTATGTAATCCGAATCTATCGACTTCAGACAAAGCAAAACTCTGGTTGTTTCGCCTGTGACGGTCAGGGTCGTGGCACTGCACTTATCCCGGCTTATTATAGTGTTCTGGCCTTGTGGGCGGATCGGTAGGGATGTCCGATTCTCACATGACTCTCCCCGGATTCGAAATGATGAGCGAGCCGGCTTTGCCCATACATACCTTAGCAATGTCACGGCTGGTCACAGCGGACACCGGGACAGGCGATGAAGCACTATTAACTAGAACAAAGATAAGAAGGAAACAGTAGAAGTGCTGCAGGTGTTGAGCCCAAGTACGTAGGCTGCGCATGATCTTTTGTGTTATTTTTGCGGGGCCACTGTACGACAGCGGGCGGGAGAGCCCTTCAAGGGTGCCTTGTTTGACTCGAGTCGCAGTTGGCGAAGGCAGACAGGTTGAGTATCGCCGACGGTGACAAGATCGAACTGTTACAGCCAGGGACTCCGAAGGGGATACGTTGATGACGGGGGTTGCCCGTACGTCAAAGTCCGTATGCAGAGCTCCCCGGATTCGAAGCACCTAGTGCGCCAGTCTCTTCTGGATCGGATTCGCGAGGATGTCGTTTCACGAAAATCCACTGTTGGCGTGGAGTAGGTACCTAAAACCGGAAGCCAGCCTGTCCTCGATCGTGATACGCCAACTACTGAACTGCGAGGTCGTGATCGAAATGTTGCAGATGGACCTGCAAACAGACTTCGGCGTACGCTGCCGAACGTCGAAAATCCCCGATGATACTTCTGCTGAGGCTGTCGCCGCCTACAAGGACGCCGCGGCTCAGGGCCGGACATTAAGTCTCCGCTCCGCCTTATTACGACGAATGCCCGGGTCATTCACCATTCACCACAGCTGGGACGGCCAAGGACTCCGAAGGGGGCGCTGTCGGAAGCCAGCCTGTCTTCCATCGTGATCCGCCGTGCCGTCCAATAACGATCACATATGGCCCGAATAGCGCTGTAGTCACCTGTATGACTTGCCAGTTGGGCGTCTTGCTGTTCTCGCGCCAATTCGCTCTGCGCGAACCGCTCCTCGCTCTGCTGCAGGCTGTCCCGCAGCGAGCCCATCGAAGATTGGATGAAGGCTTTAATCTGTACTTTCGATTGATTGTCGAGAGAAAAGAAGATAAGAGTGAAGACAAACAATTGTGATGACCTACCTCTAGAGTGTGTGCCTAGAGTGTGTGCTGCAGTCTATGTATGTATGTACATACAGGTAGCGTTCGACAATGGGATTGTTTGTCATGCCAATTGAGGAGAGGGGAAGAGTTTCTGCCTTCGTCTCCCCAGTGACAAGGGTCCTTATCTGACATCCACGATAAGCGCTGGTGCCCACTGCCCACTGGGATCACGTGACTGATGGCCCATATCTAGTGAGCACAGTGCAGCACTGCAGATGCCAGACACCCATCTCACCTGCAAACCCTCACAATTCGTCGCATTTGCACTGATCGAACAAAAAACCAGACCAGACCAGACCAGACAAACCAAAACAAAGCTTCTTATCATAACACATCATTACTCATCCTATTTTTCTTCGCTCAACAACTTAATCATTTCTTGCACGTAGACCAACGTGTCGACATTGTTTGACGAGATGAGCACACAAGTATCGAACGAGTTGCTAACTTGCTCTACAACTTCCGTTATCAGATAGACGACTACGATTTTCCTGTAGACTGGGCGGGATCAAGCAAACAATTCCGGTTATTTCTTATACGCTGGCAGCAGACCAACGCGGCGAAACCTCCAGCATCGAGCGTCACGATCATCTCTCCCCCGCATGCAATAACCCAAACATTGGAGGCATCATCCGAGACTGGTGCAGACGATTCTTCCGAGTTTTTGGCAGGAAGGTTCGCTCAACCACACTTGAGCGGTAAGGCAACTACGCACGGCTCTCCCTCGACTCTTGTAAGCGAGAAGGGAAGGAGCGACCTAGAAGATTGTTCTGACAATTCCCCCGCCATCTTACCTGGATCATTCCCTCATTTTATTCCTTTGTCATCAGAACATCCCGGATATCCTGTCCAATATCCTGTCGCACCAGCTGCAGAGCTTTCAAGAAAGTCTTGCGTACTTGGTCTGGCAACAACCTGCTGAAAAGCTCACGTCAAAGATCGCCCCGAGAAGATACTCGTCGTCAAAGACTTGTGGCAGAACTTGAAGCGCGCCGAGGAGGGCGAGATGTTGTTACACGCAACTCGCAAAGACGTCGTCAACGTGGCTCACCACCACCACCACCACCACCACGACATTACAGATTCGAGGCATCGTGCATAAACGAAGATGTTCGTACATGTGTACGACTACGACGAGGACTGGCCGAAGTAACTACTTCGAGCTCTGCACAATTCGACAGTCAGAAAATGCCAGAGGCTCAAGGCACAAGCGAAGTAATAATATATATAGGACAGTGGCCTCGCACATGTATGACCGAGACGAAGATACTTATACCCAGTCTTGAATCCTTCGTGGATCTCCCTGTTCTCAACATAACCTTTCATTTTGCTACCCTCTTTCTACCTGTATTACGCGATGCCGTCAATTCACGACATCCTGCCAGACCCAAATCTGCGACTCAAATTGAGCCTGGCATCTTTGGAGTCCAAATACCTACGACACCGATTGGATATTGGTCTCGGATTGGACGCCATGGAAAGATTTTACGATGGAGAATCTGACGGCGATGTACGCGCCAGTTCTAAATGCACCCTGGAAAGACAACCTGCCAAACGACGTTACGTCTGGACTCGATCAGGTAGTCCGAGATGAGTTGAGCCTGGACTACTTTTTTGGCAAAATACGTCTGGCCAGCAGTGAACTTGGCGCCAGGTCCATCCTGGGCTTGGGCTGAGAACAATTATATTTAGGGACTGGAAGCTGGTGTCAAGGCCGTAAATTGCCAGACTGGGGCTTAGCCTTAGACCCAAACGGCTTGTCCCCCGGGAAATCGACAATCTGTTACCCGGAGACACTAAGCTCTCCGCCAAGGGCCCGACATGCGCAATACTAAGTACCTGGTACCTACAGTGGAAGTTATCTTTTCGCAACTCATCAAATACGCAAATCACAGTCAGTGTCGATACGGATTCATGAAGAATTGAGCGCGAGCAAATGGGCTTGGACTTTTGAGGCGGACGAAAACCAAAGAAATTCTCAGGGAGGGCCAAGTACATCCAGGCCATTATCACAGATACAGGCAGCTCTTGTTGTTCTGCGCTTCACCAAGGAGCATATTGACGACGGCTTATCAGCGACACGCCCAACCCGCACACTTCAGGCACGAAGCCACCAGCGCGTCCCCTCCGACGAGACTAATAAATCGTCTCAATCGATATTCACGCCGAATTGTAAGTCGGATTCCGACTTACAGAGCTCCAGCACAGCGCTATTAGGAGAGCTGCGGAAGCGCAGAACATCGAGCACGAAGGAAACAGGCTCTCGTGACCTGGTTCGTTGACTCCGTTCAAGGGCATCAGTATCGGGACGGTCTGTTCCGATGGTGATATCAAGGTCAACGAGGAAGCCTGACCAGGTGTGATTGTTTGAGTTATCCTCATTGATCGTGAGATTGTTGATGGAAATGTCCCGAGGCAGGCGTAGTAGCGTACTTCATCGAGACATTTCCATCACTCATCTCTTGGTCCATGACGAAACTGAAACCAATCAGACGGTCAGACCTGGAGGCTGGCCAGGCTTTTCTCATTGACCTGAATTTCGGCATCCAAATAGATCGTACTGAATACTGATGCCTTTGAATGGAGTCAACGGGCCAGGAAAGGTGCCAGAGCTTCCATGGTAATCGGGGTACTCCAAGTCGAGGAAGTCTCAGGACTCCTGAGCAAGCTATGCTCCTGGGCCAGGTTTCACTCTACGTTCACAACGCTAGAGCCTGGCGTCCCACTGCCCCGGCGCCCCGTATGGATCGCGACGGTGACCCCATTATGAGTGTTGTGTTAGCCCTGTCCACGAAGGACGCCCAAATCGCCGCCCTGACCGCTGTCACCGCTCAGGTCGGGGCCCTTCAAGGTGGTGTGCGCCCGGTCGACGAGGTGGCAACTCCGCCGGCCATATCCATGGACGTCCGTCGTCAACGTCTCACCAATGGACACAGTGAGCGTTGTGATGCCGACCCCTCCCACCGATGGAGCGACTGTCGATATCAGAATTCCCGGTCTTCACCCACGGTCTCTAGCGCACGTCGCACCAGCGTCAACAACTTCCCCGCAACGGCGAGAAATGTCTAGCCTCTGGCTCCAGTCGTGGTCAGAGGCCCTGGATGATGGCCGTAGGCGCGCTTGATCTCGATCAGCTGCCTACTACGGAGTAAATCGCGAAAGCAAAGCATAGCTTAGACAGTAGACCCATTTTAGTAGACTGTCTAAGCAACAATTTATCTATGCTTTCGGCTTTGTTTGATACTGGATGTCTCCCTTTTACAGCAATTAGTGATTCCCTTGTGGACCGCCACAAACTCCCACGCATTTTAGTTGAGTCTCGCGAGCTCAAACTCGCTAAAGACGACGAGAACACACACCCAATTGACCCTGTGACGTACCTGAACCTGGAAATCAACGACCGCCGCGAGCGTGTCTTCGGTTAAGTGATCAGAGACCTAAGACCTTCACTACGACATCATCCTCAGCAAGGGCTGGGCTGAGACCAACCATAAGAGGAATTGGGATTTGCACCTTCCGAGCGTCGCCAAGGTCTCGAACTCTCACTATGGCAAATCTGTGGGATTTTCTCCGGTCGAGGTGCTGTATCATGTTTGGATTATCGCGAGCGTCGGATGTTAAGCTTGAGGTGTTTCTCGCGCAAGCTTCACGTGGTTGGGACGATCACTTCTGCAAGTCTTTGGCATGGCCGTTGAAATTGTCGTTGGAGGGTGATTTAAGAGTGCGTTGGATGGGTCACGTGGAGGAACGCTGTTCCGAAGTTTAGTGCAGGGGACAACAGTTCAACTGGAGGCAGTTAGTAGGCGAGATCGTCACGAGCAGAGGAGTTCAAAGCCTTTCGCTCCGGAAGATATGGTGATGGTTGTCTTTGAAGGAAAGCCACCGAATCTGCGGCCACGTTGGTGTACCGTGTGGCCCTTTTCGTGTCAAACTCTGGATTGGCCGTGCATCGTATCAGCTTACCAATCTTGATGGCTCGAGAATTCGTGTTGGCTTTGGGCTGGACTTTCACGATGATGCTCTGAAGTTGTTCGAGCCGCGAACGAGATACCTCCAGACAGTCTCCGTGTCCGAAAAAAAACTGGTCAGAAGACCGTATGACGTATAAATGTACATATAGGTATCATGTATGGGTAACTGTATGACTGCTCAGGTCACAGGTGAATCCTTCCCGAATCCTGCGCTGCGTCTATATTTGTACCGCATCTTCAATAGTCCACGGGCCACGGACCACAACCTCCGAATCGTGCGGTGGACCTGGTGTGGTCACTGGTGAGTGCTGTACATACATAGGTAGCAAAGCACATAGCAAAAGCCAGATCAATTGACAACTTACAAGTCATCTTCGTGCACTTCCGGATCTCTTCAAAACTAGATGACTCGTGAGAATAGGGTATGCTGCCATACCTATTTCCACGGCATTGTAACAGGCTATGTAGCCTTGTTCTTGACCCTTTGTACATCGGATGAAAAATATTGGACACGTCACACACCACCCCGTACTGATTCATGTGCTACCTGCCATCGGGATCTTCTTCCGGATCCCACACACACACATGGCGCTCAGATCGGCAGCTGCCAAGTGCTGCCACCGTGCCACGCCGCGGCGGCCCGCAAAAGTGGAGCTAGCAGCCATCGTACATTGTACCTCTCCGTAGTCCGTACATGTACTGTACCTTATTTATTATTTATACGGTACCTGTACGAGTAACGAGTATGTATCAATCGACCTTTATTGTTTGTAATGTACAATATCTTTAACTTTCAGGCACGCTTTACAATGCCGCTTCTCCGCTAAAAGTGAGCTCACGTACTTCTGTACCGAAGTACATATTCACAAACACGCCCAGATATCAATAGGCTTTTCCCATGAACCTCCCATAATGTACAAGCCACTCGCCTGTTCAAAGACCAGAGAGAGGTAGACTGTGTGCTTCTCGACAAGTGACATCAAGAATACAAGACCAAGTATACACATAATCCAAAAGAATTCCAAAAAAAAAAGAGGACCTCATCCCGCCGTGGTCAACTTTCAAGTATGCTCGTCATCCCCATCCCTTAAAGAGACCGATTCGTAAGGCATGTCCGCTGACAAAACTTCGCCGCGCATAATCATACTCTGGCGCGGCCACCCAATTGGCATGTTGGATAATCGTCTTGGTGTTCCGGCGCCCTCGCTGCGAACGCGACCTATTTTGACTGTCACCCCGTCGCCCGCTTGCTTGTTTTCCATTGCACTAGATGACGAACTATGCAAACTGGTGGTGCTGATTGCCTGGGCCCCTTTTTCTCCTCGAAATGACCTATTCCGCAGTAATCCGAGTTTGCCGGTCGCAAAAGTAGTCATGGCCGCCGTCGTGTTTTGGTGGAATCCCTTGAACTGTTGCAGAGTCGTTCTGTCCGACCTCTCATCCACAAACATCCAACCAATTCCCGTCACCATGGCTACGAGCACCAGGAGGGTCAATATTCCTGCCCCCGCTCGATCACCGGCTGTAATGGGCCTGTAATCGGGCGGCTTCGGCTCGTTTCGTCCAATGTCGTTTCCACCCGAACCGGGACTGCCCTTGCTTGTACCACCAGTTGCAGCCGTGAAGGGTGGAGGGCGGTCTTTGATCATGCATGCCAAAGTCACTTCCATGGCAGCCATCTGCTGGCCCACGCCGGTTGACCCATCGTATTTGTCCTGATTCCATTTCAAACCGCACATACGCTTATTATCACCACCAACGCATTGCTTGGCGGCAGCAACAGCTGATGCACGGAGATAGGGCATGACGTAGTCGTAGGTATGCGGTGCCCATTTGGTGATTGCGGCGAACCATCGGCTGACATAGGCCTTGAATGATTGCTGGTCCATATTGCAACGGTCTACCGGTTCGCATGCGACTTCGGTCATGATGTTCTTCCCAGGCCCCGTGAAGAAGACTTTACTCCCTTTCAGTAAGCCATCCAGCCTATCCTTCCAAATCGGATTTTCAGTGTAATTGTACATGGCTGCAGCGCCAAGGATAAAGCCCCCTGCATTGTACGTAAACTGATAAGGCACATGGTCAGAGCAATTAGTGCCTATGTGTGCTCCATCGATAACACGCCAGTATTTGTCGATATAGCCCACATCAACCATCCAGTTCCAGGTCCGATCCGCCCATTCCCCATACGAGCTGTTTCCCGTAAAGAGGGCCAAACGAGCGCCGAGGGCGAAGAAGCAAGCTTGTGAAATTGAATTCTTGTAGTCATAGCCTTGGTTCCACTTGAAGATCTGCCAGCGTAGGCCACCGTTGCAGTTTTGGCTATCCCATCGAGCGGCTTGGGTGTTGAAGACTGCCTGTGCAAGTCCTAGCCATTGCGGCTGATCCGAGGAGGCTTCAGGAAAATTGTACTCGGCAGCAGTCATAACTGCGAGCCCCCAAAATCCTTGGTCATCGTTTCCTTCGGTAAGAGTCTGGTTTCGAGGCATATAATCGTAGTCGTTGCCAGCCTGGAACAAAAGGCCCTGTCCGACGAAATCGTTGTATTGGTCATCACCCGTGTAATACCAGTAGTCAATCAGTGATCCAAGAAAGGCGCCCGCCTCCCACCCTATGGACTTTGTTAGAAACGACGGCCGGCTGATTGAAAGCTCAGGATCAAGTTTTGAAGAGCGCTACCTATCACGTACAGTAGTATGGTGCTGGGAGAAGGCCTGGCGTGCCTCCGGGCTTATTCCCACTATAGTAGGCCACTAGATCTGCCGTTATTTGCTTGGCAACTGATACAATGGATGCTGCCGAGGACGAGATTAGTGTTGGCACAATGACCTTTGCAATATGTCATCCAAGAGGGGGCTTGATAAGCGCAGACGTTGAAAAGGCAGATACATACAAGTTGAATTGGGATCCAGGTCATAAGCCGCAGCAAAGGGGCTCGTCAACATTAGCACCGCTGCAAGCAACAGCTTGGTGAAGCCGGTCCCATGACGTCGGTTGGACATTGCCGATGATAAGCAACAACAGGTCTTGTGCGTTGTTGACGTTATCGTTGACGTTGTCAACGGCAGGTAGGTAGTTCAGATACCCATGCAGGCGAAGATGAAGCAACGAAGCCTTGCCGATTGGGCTTTCATGAGACAACGACGAGGAAGAAGGCGAGACGGTATGCCATTCGACGATGGTGCAAAAGGAGAAGAAGGAGATTGTCCAGAGGCGCCGGACGGAGATCTCTCAGGGCTCGGTGGGGAGATTCGGGAGACGAATGCGCAAGAGCCGGAGTCTTGAGAATTGTCTGGAAATGGCTTGGCAAGCTCAATCCGGCCTACAATGGCGTTAAGGCTGCGAATCGGGCTATCCCAATGACGGTCGGTTGATGGAATGGATGAGCGCCTCGTGGTGGCAATCGATGTGAGTGGAGCGGGCAGGGCAAGAAAAGCAGCGGATCATGGATGGAGGCCGGATGGAGATGGATGGAGATGGACGTCGATGCCAATTTGAACCAGGGTCGTTGGAATGCTTGGAATGCGCAGGGTACATAACAGAGCGCTAATCAGAGTTCGTGAAGCAATGTCCCGGTACCTGGATGAAGGAAGGAAGGACTCAGTACGGAGTTTACGGAGTAATTCTTTTGGAGGGCCCTCTCAACTTGTCCCAAATCTGAAATCTCCCATTGTCCCAGTCATCTCCAATTCTCTCCATTCTGCCAAATTTTCCCATGCTCATTGCTCATTGCTCGGCTCGTTGCTCGCTCACCCACACGAAGAGGCCAAAGCGAGCTGGAGGCTGGAGCACACTAGGATGTAGGCCTGGACATGATGATTCGATAATACGAGGCTGACCGGCGGGGGACCGCGATGCTGCCACAAATAGCTCTCGCCATAGGTATTGCTGGCAAAAGGGGCGCGTTCCACTTGCCAGCCCGCTACCGAGGACTAGAGCCGACGGCGCGAATTGCAAGCACGATGACGCTCCCCAAAGGTCCACGGAGAGGGAGATGGCCACGGTGGTTGACAGATGGCTGCCACGATGGCTGACGACGTCTTGTGCGACTCCAGGGGCAAACTCTCTTTCTGAAATTCTGAGTCTCGAGCCGGGGCAGACAAGAGTCCAAGACCATATAGACCGTGGACTTCGCTGCATGCTCCGGAATGACGGAAAGGGCGGGGAACCCTGCGGGCCGCCTGCCTTTCCGTGCGCCTCCATCATCATCCTTTCGCCGCAAGCCGCAACATGCCGGGCGGCGCGATCGTGAGCTGCATTGTCGACCAAGCCCTTGGCGGATGATGCGCTGCCGTTATCGCGGGTTTTATTACCTTTGAGGCTGAGGTACTACCAGCCACACTTCAACAAAGAGTGTGGCGGAGTTAAGTGGCTGGTACCGTCGCCCACGTAACACAAACCAGATCCTGCGCATTGCTTCTAACCTGCTTTGGGAAGGGGGGCTGGCGCTGCCTCTTCCATCACGTAACGCAGAGCTTCAACGGTGTCTTCCAACCTTCAATCCACGCATCACCCCTCAAAATCGGACGGAACAAAAGAGTCATCCAGCCGCCTCTCTCCATCTCGCGCCATCGAACGACCACCACCGCTCAATATCGCATCTTTGGACTCAGCAAAAGCGATCGAGATCCCCGACCGTACTTCATTTCAACTCTCTACGACGTCGACGCATCCCAAAATGTCCCACCAAGGCCCTTACGATCCCCACCCCGCTGATGCCGGGCAGCACGCCGCGCAACCTGGCGCCGATCGAGTCAAGAAAATTCAGGAGGTGGGTTCTTGTTTTGGGATATGATCTCTTCTGGCTTTGGGGATAGCCTCGGCGCACGAGATGACGTGCGGATCTCGAGGTTCCGCGACCTTCGGGATGCGCGACATTCTCGGGAGGCGAGGCATCTGCCACTGCTTCTGCCAGGCGTCTATGCGATGATCGCTCTTTCTTTTTGTCATTGCAGGGAGCGATTTACCTTCCATCACTCGTTGCGTTCCATTGGGGTTATCGCTACGTACAGTGCGCGTGGCCGCCGGCGACGACGGGTGCGATGATCGGCGGCAATGCCGGATATGATGGAACGATCGAAAGATGGATGTTTGACCGTTGTTCAGTTGCAAGGCAGCTGGACCGATTGCTATCTTATTACTGTTGTCCTTTGTTCTTTTGCTTTGAATTTCCTATTTCAGCGTTGGTCATCAAAGAACGGGATCTCGCTTGCACGTTTCAGCGCTGACAGGGTCCGTGTCTAGGACATCAACGACACCGTCGGAATCCTACGAGACAACATCAACAAAGCCAACGACCGAGGCCAGCGCCTAGATGCCCTTCAGGACAAGACAGACAATCTGGCCGTTTCCGCCCAAGGCTTCCGCCGCGGCGCGAATAGGGTCCGAAAGCAGATGTGGTGGAAAGACATGAAGATGCGCATCTGCATCGTTGTCGGGATCATCATTCTTTTGCTCATCATCATCATTCCCTCCGGTATGTCCCGCGCCCTTTGTTCCTGACGTCCATATCTTTGTCCGCGATTTCTAACTGGTCCCTCACAGTCCTTGCTACTCGTTAAGTTGGTGATTAGTTGGTTTACGCAGCGATGCCAAGTAGAGGAGACTTATGCTTGATGGGTTATCATGACATGGCGGAGCTTTTTGCACAAGTAGTAGATGGGACATGATGAGCGGCGGCTTGGAACAGCTTCTTCTGCCCCACGAGGAGGAGATAGATTTTCTGCGGGGATGGATGAGGTCATGTCACGCCGTCGGGATGGGAAATGAAAGCCTTTTCTTTTGTGCTATTTTGTATTTTGGGTTGGATGGGGATTTCGTTTCAAAAGAAGCCTCTTCCTGCACAGGCACAGGTGTAATGACGTGCTCGGTCTATGCAGAAGTCTGTGTCCATTATTTCGAAGCACAGGCAGAGGCAGAGGCAGAGGCAGACCGGGACAAACCTGTGCTTATTTATGATCTGAGGCTTAGGCGTTTGATAATACCACATGAATGTGACACCATGATTTCCATTTCTTACTGATGCTTCGAGTTTCTTGTCGGTATGTGGCGCTGAGAGCCGGTCTGATGCTGTGTGACACTTGGCAAGTGCCAACTCTAAGTCACTCACTACCACGATATTCAGAATGCTGTGCAGTGTAACCAACTGGAGAGAGCTAGGCTAATCAGGACGGGAAATCAATTCGATGGCTGCATTGGTGCGTCGCGCTCATCACTGAACCTCTGCCGACATTCAGAAGAGCGTCAACAATACGGAGTATTCGTCATCCGATCATCCTTGAGCTATTGCACACCTGGAGCGGCTCGTCTTCTCTCTCCAACGAGAAGAACCACTGCATGCAGCGACCATATCCATCTGAGTTTTCTGTGAAACCATTTTTCCCCTTCTTCTCTTGATATGTAATAAAAGTTCACTAGCAATGTCAAACTTCGAAGCAATGCTGCAATATACGTTGCGTACCCACGGGGTTTGGAATGTCAAGATTGTGCTTCTAGTATTCATCTTCCTTTGTCCTTTTTTATCTATTCTACATCTCCTTTAGGCTTCTCCTTCGTCAAGCTTAAGTCTTGTTGATAAATAGCCTTTTTGGTTATGCCATATTTGCCATACAACTGCACCCTCTGGGGCCTCTCAGCCTCTCTGTAGAGCCCTTTTCGATCATATGTGGTACTAAGGGAGCTCTTGATCACCTCAATACCACATGTGATTGAAAAGGGCTTTGCAAAGGGTGCAGTTGTATGGAAAATATGGCATGGCCAAAAAGGCTTCTTATCAACATTGAACAAGACTCTCAACCCTTTGATTCGGCCGGTGGCCATCTCGGCCTGTCAAAAGTTAAAACGGACATGGCCAGCCATGCCTTCACTGCTCAGTGCTAGAGCCGCTTTCTGAGTTCTCGCTGGTCGGAGCTCGTTCGTGCTTTAGCTTTTGTGGTTCCCAAAGTCTCGACAAACGATAATCGCTTCGTTCACTCACGTTCGCCTTTCTAGGTCCGGACATCCGGGCCCCCGGGGGCGCCTCGTTACCCCAATCTCCTTCTGCCAGGAAACAGCGCTATCTCGGCTGCGCTTCTCATTCCTGTGAGTACATATTTTGAGGAAATGGAGCCTGGAGGACTAGTCAGTGGTGGCGAAGAAATCGCAATAGCTCGATTGATAGGTACTTAGGCATAAAGTAGAGAAGAGATGTCAAGAGGAAAGAGGGTGAGTGTCAGAGTGAGTATGGCAATTGAGAAAGGTGGAGAGCATGGGCCATAAAGAGCATTGCATTTGGTGGTTTTTCCTTTCGTCTCAGGTCTGTCTCGTTCTTGAGACTTGTTCTCAGTCAAGACTCAAGTTCTCAACTCAATACATTATACATGTGAATTATGAATACAGCCGATTCCGACTTATCGTAATTCTGGTGTCCGGAGACAGGAGTTGGTTTAACTCTTCTTTCGACACCGCCGCGGCTCGCAGGACCCAATATACCTCTTATCAATCGTCTTGAAGGGGAGTCTCCAATGTTCATAACAACAAAATATGGCATCTTGGATGATCGCCGGTGGAAAGCGATACAGCAGACACCGCTGTCAATGCAGAGCTTGTTCGCAAGTCGCAACTATAACGGTATTGGTGCAGCTCGGGAATGTTTCACTTCACCAGTGATCTGAGATATCTTCAGGACCTCCCCTCTAGGCTCTCTTGAATCCTTATATCAATCGGAATGAAAATGTGAACAGGATTGGATCTTTCGGGCAGTCACCAGTGTCCACTATCCGCCGTTATCGAGGTCGCGACGCTGCGGATCGGCGACGGTGGTGGATCATACACCATCGGAGAGAGGGTTGTTGAATGCGCAGAGATTCAGACCGACGTCGATCAATATATTGTTGACTTGCACTGGCAACGCTGACCTGGGTTGCCAAGTCCTAGAAACTTAACATAATAACTGACACGGGAAAACACCCTAGTGCCCAGTCTCCTTCCCGTTCCTCTTTTTTCCCCACGGATACACATCTTGGCATGTATCACAGCTGCTTGGGAACGTCACAATGAGGATCACGTCGTCGCACGATAATGTGGTCACGCACCTGGGTAGCATCTTGTAATCTGCGCAGAAATTGCCCTGGGCTACGACCTTCATCAGGTCAAAATTCCAGGTATTCCATCACGTCTCTTGCCTTTGTTCGCCAGTAGTCCTTTTCATGCCATCCAACATGGCAAAAGCATTTAGCGTCTGCCATATCAAGCAAGATGCCGGCACCTCCCCAATTCTCAATCCGCATCGGCACCATGCACCATCCACCGAGCCAGAAGAAATCCAGCTGCGCTTGAACAACCTCGGCATCCAGTCCTGTCTCGCTGCTAGGCACATATTCGTACACAATGGCGCGGTACTCCTCAGTCGAGAAAATGTAACGCACTTCCTGTCGGTTAACTTTGTACTCGGGAGGTTGCATGCGTCGAGGCAAGGCCCAAAGCTCCTTGCCGCTTATTGACGTCCATCCAAAACATTCCCTCAGACGAGGTGCGGTTCTGTATTCCACAGCACCGGGCATATCTCGAAAACGTGCTTCGCTGCGGCCCTCCGTGGAAAAAGCGTGAAGATTGGAAACTGCGTCGTCGAATGTCTTCGGGTTTGAGTTCAGCCAGATGGGGTCCGACGAGTTTTCAATGGCGAAACGCATCTTCGCGATGAGTGCCGCATTGTGGCACTCCCGTTGAATCGCCCAGTATTCTGTACCTTCCGGCGCTTTTGCGTGCCAAAACTACACAATCAGCAACATATCCAGTCTTCAGTACTGTGCCAAGTACTTGATAGGCAATCCTCCCAAGAAGAACATACAACTTTAAGCGCATATGTTTTGCTGTCGATGCGCACTTTCCAAACAGCTCCATCAAACCCGAATCCAAGCAGTTTCATGAACTCGAAGCTTCCCTGGGGCGTGAATCGCCCTAGTAGAGGGTGACGGAAATCTTGCCATGCGCAAGCGGCCGCTATTTCGCTCATAGGTTTCTCATCGAGAAAGGGTTGCTTTTTTGCAAGCATATATCGCCTTTCTAATCTAGTCCGAGGGGGCTGTGGGCGCTGCTGTGGGCTGTCTTCGGATAAAGACATGATGCCACGGTGACACGTAGTTCCTCTCTAAGTGTCTGAACACTTGAAGCTATGACAAGTTTCTGGTTGAGATTTTGTGGAAGACGAAAGTCGCTTTCTTGGTGGTGGCTGGGCCTGTCAGACAGTCAGATTTCGGTGGGGCAGGTGACATGAAGTGAGCCTTCAGCATTTCATGTAGGCAAAAGGCTTGCAGGGCCAATTCGCCGACTCTTCTCAATTATAAAACCACTTCTACTAGGAATGAACCTACATCTCCATAGCCAACAGCATTTTTGTCATACATTCTACATTCCCATGACGCGGTGTTTTCATAGGGAAGCCATCACGTGACGGTTTTCAAGTCACGATATTTAACGATGGCCGGGAGGCCCATTATTAGCGCAACCCTGAACTTGCGAAGTTCCCATATAAAAGTCGCTGTGAGCGCAAAGATCGAAAAGTTTTATCCTTTCTCTCGTTCCAACCAACTCGAAAAAAAAACCCTCCGGTCGCAGCAATGACCGAGAACTTCTACGAAGAGGCTCGAATCCCCAACCTCACGCAAGCAAAACCAAGACATTTGGTTTAGCCGCATGAGGGTGAAACGTAGAGGAAAGGGGATTGCGTACGTCCTTGACCAGACTGTCTATCAGTATGCCTGGATGGAGAATACGAAAGGAACTTCCGCCAAAGAACAAAGCCCCGAAAGCAGGACATCGATTACATAACAAATCCGAAAGCAAGACACTGACGCTTTTTCGACCGGTACTACGTGCGTTGCCCCGTCCGCGGAATTTTCCACCACCATAACGAGCAATGTGCCCAGCCTCTTCCATATCGCTATCGTCGCCTTTGGGGTTTAGTTCACCTTCCTTCTGGTAAAGGTAGCCGAGCTTATAGAGATCAGCCGAAGCTTGAGTTAATCGAGTAACGGCTTATATACGTGCGGGAGAGCTTTAGCAAACATGCGATACAGTACGTTATCGCTGTATCCGGATTTTATCTCGCTGTCGGCGTTGATAAGCCGTCGGCGGTAGTCCTGGATCTCTGCCATCGCATGTTTGTTAAAGCTCTCCCGCACGTCTACGGTCTATAAGCCGTTACTCGATTCACTCAAGCTTCAGCCGATCTCTGTAGCCGATAAGCTCGGCTGCCTTTACGAGAAGGAAGGCGAACTAAACCCCAAAGGCGATTATAGCGATGTGGAAGACGCTGGGCACATTGCTCGTTATGATGGTGGAAAATTCCGCGGACGGGGCAACGCACGTAGTACCTGTCGAAAGAGCGTCGGTGTCTTGCTTTCGGATATCTATGTAATCGATGTCCTGCTTTTGGGGCTTTGTTCTTTGGCGGAAGTTCCTTTCGTATTCTCCATCCAGGCATACTGATAGATAGTCTGGTCAAGGACGTACGCAATCCCCTTTCCTCTAAGTTTCACCTTCCTCAATTTCTTTGAGGGACCTCAAAAGAATTCTCGGACTTCATCATAAACGCCATTCTGAGATATTCTCTTTCGGGAGAAACCACATGTTCTTCATGGTCAAAGCCAGAGCTCTCAGCTCTCAGCTCTCAGCTCTCAGCTCTCAGCTCTCAGCTCTCAGCTCTCAGCTCTCAGCTCTCAGCTCTCAGCTCTCAGCTCTCAGCTATGCGACGGCCAATCCAGAGGAACAACCCCTGGCTTATTGAGACGGTTCATCACGATTTGAGCTGTGTGAACGAGCTCGATATAGTGCATCGAGATTTTGCACAGTCGACTCATTAGCTATATTTGGAAGATATTCTTTAATTTCATCATGATCCAAGGCTCATGGCACACCGCCTTTCTTTGCGTTCGGATCTCGATAAGAAGCTGCACATGTCGGGAGAGATATAGCCCTGGGCTGCGGCCTTCATCAGGTCACAGTTCCAGGTATTCCATCACGTCTCCAGCATCTGTTCGCCAGTATTCTATTTCATGCCATCCAACATGGCAAAAGCATATAGCGTCTGACATATCAAGCAAGATGCCGGCGCCTCCCCAATTCTCAATCCGCATCGGCACCATGCACCATCCACCGAGCCAGAAGAAATCCAGCTGCGCTTGAA
>SRQL01000253.1:0-38002 GCA_018360575.1 Claviceps sp. LM454 group G7
AATGAATGAGAGAGGCTCCGATTTGCTGGTCCTGGCTTTGTGTTTCTGAGGCGGAGAAAGCTGGACTTATATGCCTGCATTAAGTACCTCTCTAGGTACCCCTTCTTATGGGTGGTAGGGCTTTTAGAAATGATTGCTTGCTCTACGAGCTGCGAGTTTCGAGCTAGAACTGAGGCAATCACATTTAAGGTTTCACTTTAAGCTTAAATCTCAACGTCCTTTAATTAGTCGGGTCTCAGATCTGCTGTATCCCGTTGTAGGCGTCTTTCTGTGGCCCAAACTCGCGCAGCAAGTTTCTTCTTCCGCTTCATCCACCCTGTTACTACGAGATATCTCGTTGACTGCCGTCTTTGTTTTTTCCCTTTTTTTTGGTCCTCCCCTCAAAGGTAGCTTGATGGTTCGTTCCTTCCTAAGCTCAGCCGCCTTCCCTATTCACACCCCCAATGCACCTGCCTCGCCAAAAGCTACCTACAGATCAAACAACTCCTTGAGAATACGGATCGTATCGTCAGGCGACGTCACAGCATGACCAATCGTGCGCGAATCGCTGTAGATTTCCCAGTCATTGCCCCCCTCAAAGGCCTTGTCGCCAAAGAAATGGATCTTGTTATACGTGACGCCGCCCTCCTTCTTGGCCTCGCTTTCAAGATGACGAAGGCAGTAGGTCTTGTCCCAGCCTCGAGGGAAGACGTCGAACGAGATTTGGCCGCCAATAGAGTATCTGCACCAGGAAAGGGGTGGACATGAAAGCGATTAGAGAAAGCAATTCATTATAGGCGGTCAGAAAGGCTGAAAATACGTACGTCAAGTCAATCTCAGGGAACTTCTTCTTCAAATCTTCCACAAACTTGGCCCTAACCCCAGACACCTTGTCAAACTGCTCAAACTCGTTTCTCTCCTGCGTGCTGGCGTTGCGCCCCACGGGGCTCACGTTGATCATGCCGTTGCGGAACTCGACAAACGTGCCCCTCTTGACGGGCACGTCCATGTCCGCCACGTAGTGCAGAATGTAGTTGACCAGCTCCTTGTACTTGGCCTCGCCGATCCACTTGATGAAGCTGTTAGACGGGAGCTCCTGGCCCAGCTTGTACGCCGTGAGGCCGTTTTCGGCGAAGCAAAAGTCGAAGAGGGTCGTGACGGGCACCCCACCGGCGGGTTTTCCGATCTGTTCCTGCTGCTTGGCAAGGTCGGAGCCGCCGACGAAGCCGATGGCGCATTTTTGGCGGAGGGCGGAGAGGATGGAGAGAATTTGGGGGGAGGCATCCTGTCAGGGTGGTTTTGGTGAGCGGGATACAGCAATGAGTGTAGAGCGAGGGGATAGATTTCAGATCGAGGTGTTTCTTTTTGTGCTCCAATCTGTTTATCATACCAGTCGCGCGGGCGTCAATGTGCCGTCTACATCAAACAGACATATCGTGTCCCTAAGGGGACGATCCTCCAGAGGAGGATAGCTAGCCTGCGCAGCATTCATTATTCGGGAAGTCAAGCAGGAGCCTCAACGAAACAAGGGGAAAACTGGGGTTATTGCACTCGATGTCAGACTAAACGACAATGTCACGTTTGATGTGTTGTATGTATTGTATGTACGTACAGAATAGAGAGGCAGAGGATGAGGAGCAGGCAGCTTTACGTTACAAAGGGTACCAAACAGCCAGCTTGAGGTTCCGAAGGCGCGTTAAAGGAGGGTGGGGCGGGGAAGCTGGTGAGGGGCGGCTGCGACTCGCGAGTCTGCAATTGCATGCAATCTGCAAGTGAGTGGAGCTTCGATTTACGCGAGACAGACGACACGTCTACGCCGCGTCTGTAATTCCCCATTATGTCCGAGTCGCGACAGCCATAATCATTGTTCTTACATTGTAGTACATACGTATAGCTGAATTAATTTGGGCGATGATTAAAAGAGAAGCTTTACACTTATTAAGTATGTCCATGATGGGTTGCACTGTGCGCTTGAAAATACTGCCGAGTGCTGCTGCGTGATCTCCACGGTCACTCGGGCGGTGTGGGACTCGGGAGAAGGCTACGACTTCACGGAGGGAAATCGGGCCCAACTCCGCGTTTTCCCCTACACTCAAACCTCCTACATACTGCCTTCATACATTTCTTCTTTTCAACTTTTTCCCCTACACTCCTACATTTTATCGCCTTTTCAACTCCGCAATTTTCCTGACTCTCCTACATATTTCTCTTCCAGGCATCAGAATTGAGTATTGACCCGAACCAGACTGATCAGCCGAACATGATCAACCAATTTCGCACTCAGCTCCGCGTGCGACGTTCGGTTGTTGGCTCGTTGTTGGCGACTGGCTCCGTCATCTGTAAGCGAATCATTCAGGCTTTGTCACGATCGACGAAGATGTTTCCAGCCAATTTCCCGAGGATAGCGATGTGACCGCCAAACTTCAGACGGAAGACGTCGTTCCAGACGATCTCGAGGATCAGCTCCGACGGTTCCGAGCCCAAAGCGATCATTAATCGTATTATCTGCTTCTCTTTGAGCATCACTGGCACACTTGCCTTTTGGACTGCCGAGCGCCGCCAGTTTGATTACATGGCCAAACGTTAGATTGGCCGCTCTGAACCGTTTCTCTCCTTTTCTGCTGCCGATCTGCACTGGCAAGATCTTGCGATGCACATGCCGAGATACGACGAGTGGTGTTCTTCGAGTGATGCATGAAAGGCACTTGGGAGAAGCTCAAGAATAGCCCTCACAGTCTCAGGTTGTCTTGCTTGGATGTTCTTATATCGAAGTTCAACATCACGAACTATTGGTATTATTTTGAGTGGCAGGCGTGGGGAAGCCCTCACGTACAATACCGATTTTTTTGGGAAGACGTTGCTCCTACGATTGATCCTGAGCTTCATGACGAGGCCGAAATGGCTAATTTCTACGTGTTTGTGACGTTCTCGGGACCTCACATCACAGCCACGATGTCTTCATTGATGTGAGGGGATTTGCATCCAGCGCCGGCTGACCGAGATGAGGGTTGATGGTGGCTGTAATATGCGGTCCCCAGAACGTCTTGAAAACGTGAAAATTAGCCATAGCGGTCTCGTCATGAAGCAGGCGATGAGTCCTTTACGCCCCGGGCTACCGTGTAATTTCAGCATGTATGTATGTAGTATGTACCTGGTACCTACTTTATGTATTCTATAGGCCCATGTTCCAACGATCCGACGCAGGATGCTCCCTTTGGCCTTCTCATTTTTATTCATCGCATCAATACCCCGCTCTTTTGCACAACGTCAAGATGACTTTAATACGCCAGTAAGGATGGCCTACATGGGCATTTTTTTTTCCTTCTGAGTGGTTCGCCCTCGTCTCGTTCTCGCTCACCACATCCCAAACCGCGGCACACATGGAACCGTGGACATCGGTCGGGTACATGTACCACACCAAAAGACTCAGCGAAGCTTCGCAATGATTGATAGATGCTCCTAGCGGAGCGGAAACGACAGTATGGCTCATCTATCCAAGAAGCTACCTTACACGCTTAACAGATTGCAGGGGCTCCCTAGTCTTCCTAACATCAAGCAACAAGTACCTACCTATGCAATCATGATAGATGAGTCAAGGCCCCGTCCCCGTAGTCCCAGAGTTGGACATAGTATGTCCCATTTGCCGGAGGATGATCTCGCTGATATCTTCCATCGAGAAGTCAGCCACAAGACGAGCCCACTGCTCATCGGTACACTTCAGCGGAAAGAAATCTGCACACTCCTGTTCTTCTAGACCCGGCAGAGCATAACGCGACATCGCCCGACGCATCTTCCGAGCCATCAGAAAGATCCGGAGCCTCTGATACGCGATATGCGATGATGTCGGCTCTGCCGAGGAGGACGCCTCCACGGCCTCGTCTCCGCTTGTGTGTGGCTGGAGGCGCTCGATCAACTCGGTGGCATTCTCAGCATTCTTCGGGGATGAGTCCGTCTCCGTGAACTTGTCAACGTCGGCGAAAGCCGCTTCCTCCCAAGAGTTGTCCTTCACATTGGCTTCTTTACCAGCACCACCCACGGGCCTGGTTTGTGTTGGGCGCTCTGACATGCTGGGAGGCCCTGTTTTGTTCCGTATTTTGGACTTGATCTTGTATATACGAGTCGAGGGGGCTTTACACCTGCGCTTGTCGGTGTTTTTATGACTGCAGAACTCTGCAGTAGAGCTGTCGAGTTGGTGCGCACAGGAGCGTAATGATTTATGTGACTTCGGGCGTGTAATATGCTGTGTCTGCTTTCATCTGTTTCAATCTGAGAGGTTAACAATTGCGGCAAGTGAGATGCTAATAACTCTATATATATGGCCGCAGATTCGAACGTCTGCATATATGCGTGTGCATGGTTATGTGTGTTTGTTTGCAAGTATGTTGTGTGCCTGTAAGTATCATAGTATGTGTGTTCCTGCTCGTGTGCAAGTGCAAGGCGTAACATAACGGCTTGCCTGTTCAAATGTGCGTTCTCTCTATGTTCCGAACCTCTGATCCGAACACATCAACCATCCATCTTCAGACTTCTGTGCCATGGAAAGCCTCATTCAAACGAACCACAGTACCGCTCCCCTTCAACATGGATCATCGGACCTCGCCAGGGAGGCACTTGA
The DNA here is from genome assembly GCA_018360575.1 of Claviceps sp. LM454 group G7. Classification (NCBI taxonomy): domain Eukaryota; kingdom Fungi; phylum Ascomycota; class Sordariomycetes; order Hypocreales; family Clavicipitaceae; genus Claviceps; species Claviceps sp. LM454 group G7. Next base: position 4,595 of record SRQL01000253.1, read on the forward strand.
AAGAATGAGGAGTTATTCCCGAGTTCACAAAGCTGCGGATGTAAAGTACGTACGCCATGTTCGAACCATATGATAGAAGAACGACTGTTCCACCTGTCGTATCAACAGAGTAAGTCAAGACTCCGTAGCCGCTGCGGCCTCCGATTGGACTTTAGCAGTATACTCCAAGTGCGCGAGCATAACATCTGCAACGTCTACCATGGAATAATCAGCCAAAACTTGATCCCACTGCTCCTGTGTGCATGCTGTCGGATAGAGATCCGCATAGTCTTCTTCCGATAGTATCAGCGGATCACTATCGGCCCCCTCCGCCGCCTCTCGCTGTGCCTTCCGCTGGTCCAGTAAACGCCGAAGCTTGTCGAAAGAGATCTGCGGACCCGGTCCTGGGGAGGACGCCTCCACGGCCTCATCTACGCCTACGCGTGGCTCTAAGCACAAGGTCGAGTCATTCTCAGCAGCGTTCCAGATTGGGTCCGAACCCCAAATCAAGTCGAAGAAATCTGCTGCTTCGTCGTAGAAGTTTTCCAGTCCCGGAAATATGTCCTCGTGAGGCTGGTTCAGGTCAGTTGCAAGGGCAAAGCCAAACTCCTGGTCAATCTCCGACTCGGGTGGCACCTCATATACAACCTCATAGCCCGCGGCCGGGCTAGTCGCCAGAAAATGCTTCTCATCAGAGTCCTGTACAAATAGTTCGTCGGTGCTGTCCATGTGAGGGGTTTGTATTTGGTGTTGTGGCATTCTGGTATGCTGTTTTTTTTATATCTTATTTTTGACTTTGGCCGGTGCCTGTGAAACGAGGGAGTTCTGATCCTGGGCAGTTTCCTTTGCGTTTTGTACTGTGATTGTTCTGATCCTGCGCAGTTTCCTTTGCGTTTTGTACTGTGATTGCTTTTTTGTCGTAGATTTATCGAAATGAACGTGATCAGGTCGATGTAATTCCAATTGTATACTTCGTTTTATTTCATGACGATTTTGATCCGAGGCCAACAATCGGAGCAGGTGAGATGTATTTATATGTCCATTGTCACAAGTATGTGTAAGATGTGTATCTTGGAAAGTTTGTCTGTCGTGTATAAGTGAGCGTTTATTTGGCTGTTCGAATAGGCGCGCGCATATATATACTTTGATCCAAACGAGTGCATTATCCGGCCCTATGTGATCGTCGCATTCACAAAGGTACCCTGCGCTCCATTGACAACTCCTGATACGGCCATCTACCGCCTCGCGAGTCGCCCGCACGCAGCAGCTCATTGTTGCCGCCGAACCACAACCCCACTCCCGCTTCGGCATGCATCATGATTGTTCTACCTTTATTGGCGTGAGAGGTGTTGGAAGAAGAGAAGGTGAGAGAATTGCGCTGTCTCAGCCTGTTGCTCATCAGCGAGTGCGTGTGAGACCGTGAAGAACAAGGCTATACGTTCGTCGCTTACTGCGAACAGAACTTATCATGAATTCTGCACGAGCTGGACGGTGTGGTCATGGAGTATGAGGTAGGTAGGCAGATAGGATGTAATCCACTTCGCAAAAGTCATCGACTTCATCTTTTGACTTTCTGACTTCCGCCGAGTCTCTGTTGACCTGGCTCTCAAACTCTCCTAACCTCCAGCGACAAGTCCGTGAACAAGTCAGGGCCCCGTGGCCCCCAAATTATCTCTTCTACGAAGGAAATCATGCCCTATCTGCGCGAAGATAACCTCGCTAATATCTTCCGACGAGAAGTCAGCCACAAGCTGAGCCCACTGCTCGTCGGTGCATTTCAGCGGATAGAGATCCACACACTCTTCTGGCTTCAGTTTCGGCATTCCAACACCGGCCGCCATCGACAACTCCCGATGTGCCGCCCGCTGTCCCAGCACATACCGAATTTTCCCAAAGGCCATCTGCGATGCCGCCGCGGTCGCCGAGGAGAACGCCTCCGCGGCAGTATCCACGCCTATGGATGGGCTCAAGACACCCTCAGCATCATTTGAGAGTGAGTCCAGGCTACGAGCATTAGCATGCCCTGGCTGCCCGAAGATAATCTCGCCAATGTCTTGGATTGAGAACTCAGTCACAAGCTGATTCCACTGCTCTTGGGTGCAATGCAGCGGATAGAGATCCGCACACTCTGCTGGTGTTAGCTCCGGCATGCGAACACTTGCTGCGGTCGACAATTCCCGATGTGCCTGCCGGTGTCCCATTATATACCGAAGTCTATCGAAAGCCATCTGCGATGCCGCCGCGGCCGCCAAGGAGAACGCTTCCTTGGCATCGTTCATGCCTGCGCATGGGCTCGGGGCATTCTCGGTATCGTTTGAAGATGAGTTCGTCTCTATGAACATTTCGACAAAAGTCGCTGCCTCGAATTGGTGGTTCTTCTCTGCAAAAGGCGCCCCATCAGAGTCGTTCTCAGTTTGTTCGATGGGAATGCCCACGGAGCGGCTGTATGTCAGGCGGTCTAACATTCTGGTAGTCCCCGTTGTGTGTTTCGTTAGGTCGGGGTTCGGACCTAATAATGTATCTGTGAAGCGAGGGGGTTCTTGTCTTGCGCTTTGCGTTTTTTTATTGTGATTGCACTTCTGCCGTATGTAGAGGATCTGTCGAGTTGGCGCTCGAAAAGATAATTAGACCTATCTAATTTCGGAGTGTTTGCTGTCTTTTCTGACTACCGTAACTGATTCGATCTGAGGTCAATATTGGGGGCGAGTGGGATGTAGTATACATCTCAGTATGTATATAGGTTCGTATGTATGTGTGCATATAAATATGGCGCCTGTTCGAATGTGCGAGCATTGCTATACCGTGAATCTCTGATCCGAGCAAGAAACCCATCCAACTAGCCCTGTGTCCATCGCATTCACAATACCATTGCTCTGTTGTCAACTCTGATGCACCATCCACCGTCTCGACCACACATGGCAGCTCATCATCGCCGCCTGCTCAGACTCTGGATTTCTCTGTTCGCCTCTAGGAGGCAAGATACCGGGGGCGATAGTAACACAAAGCCACATTATGCCTGTTCGTTCTTCTTTGATGCCATGGCGGGAAAGATTCGTGTCGGTAACGATCAAAGAGCTTGGTACCTGCACTGGCACATGAAACATCAATGCCCCTCGCGGACACTCCCGGCGCACACGGCGGAGATAATTGAGGGTTAATCATCTTGATGGGAAGAAGAACGGCTCGTCCCATCCAGGTACCTATGTGATTGTGCGCGAAGCTGGGCTTATGGGCGGTCCACATCATGGTTTGTGCGCCGGGGCATTCCTCGATGAGTCGATAACTTCTTGTGCATCGTATTCACCAGTTCGAGCTGTTCGACAAGATGTCTAGGTTGAGGGCCAATTTTGAATGATCTGAAGCAGAGCTTCTTGACCTTGGCTCGACGTACGTAGTTTGGTTCTGACCGCCTATAATGCATTGTTTTTCCTGAGTGCTTTCAAATCCGCTCCAGCAATCGGTACAAATACAGCGGCAAAACTAGTCGCATGATGGTTTTTCCCCCTGATCTTGTCGAGTATGACATGTGTATGCACGCTGTACGGAGTAGGGCTTTCCCCAATGGGCCTATAAGGTAAATACCCCAAAAGACACAGCGAAGACTTCCCATGGAAGAAGTCCTCTTAGCGGACACCGGAGGGGCCGGGAGCGGGAGAAAAAGTATGGCTCATTTAGAGGAGTAGTGAGGCAGATAATGGATCTCCTACTTCTCAAAGCGAGAAGAGATTTCGTTAACTCCTCCCGTCTGACTTTTCAGATTTCTAATGGCCTGCCCTTCAACATATTTCAACTACCAGTGACAAGTACGTCCTCGTGATAAACGAGTCAATACTCCCCGTCAACCTGGGCGCGCTCCTCCGTTCCCTCCTGATAATTGCCCAACAACTCATCCGGGTAATCAGCTATGATCTTATCCCACTCCTCGCGGGTGCATGAAACCCAGAAGAAGCAGTAGGCGACAGCACCCGCAGTTGATACCACGTTTCTCACGGGTCGCCCATGCCCGTTAGGAACACGCGTCTGCGTCAACTCTTGTCGGAGTTCCAGGATAAACCGCATCTGCGCGGGCGTGACCGCCATCGGAATCATCCCTTCTGTCGGGGGTTGCACCTCCACGGCGTCGTTTACGCCTGTGTGTATCTCCGAGTGCTCGCCAAGGCCACTATGACTATCCTCCACGGGATGATCCGCCATCATGCTGTCGTCTTTGACGATTCGTCTTTTTGGTGTATCGTCTTTTTGGTGTATCGCCTTTGGAGTCTTGAGATGTATAATATCCTTTCTATGAATCGCGAGTGTTAATGTCCTGCGCTTTGCGGTTGGTATTGCGTTTTCGTTTTGACCGTACCGCGTAGAATGAGACCTTGGATTTATGTGATTTGCCGAGTTGATTCGCGCGAGAACGTCAACAGGTGTTGTTGTGCTTTGGCTGGATGGTCTGTTGCCTTTTGTGATCTGTGACTACTTTGGACCGTTGCTGAGGTCAGCAATGGAGGAAGGTAGCATGTTATACATACTCATAAGTAATTTTGTTGCTAAGCATGTGTTTGTCTGTTCGCGATTTCGTGATGCACTGCCTCTATCCTTGCGCTTCGAATCCAGACAAGGGAGCAATTCGGCTTGAGTCTCCATCGCATTCACAACGTCAACGCTAGGCGCGTGTTTTGCGTCCTCGACCACATATGAAAAGCCCAATACCGCCCAGTCGGCAACTCCGAATATTCCTCGTACGAGTGAATGCACTCCTATTCACTCTTCAGCATGGATCTTTAGACCCTGCGAGCGCGAGACTCATTAAGAAGAAAGAATGAGGTGTTCTCAAGTTCAGACAAACATGCGGATATGAAGCATCGTTGCGCCACTGTGTTACACCATGCTCAAGTCGTAGGAAGAACGGTCGACGTGATCGATGGATTGTAAGAACACCAGACACGCCATTTTCAGTTCACCATGTCGTTATCTGCCACGTATAATCTGGAAGGCACTGAACAACTAGAGAGAAGCAGATGATGTAGACTCTTCTTGCCACCCTCCGCAAGCAGGTCTCTACGAACCATCGCAGTCGCAAAGCCACTCACGCCATGATATCAGCAACTCCGTCATACAGTCTTTTCTGGAGTGCCTTTGTCTGCTTCGAGGGAGTAAAGTACAAGCGCATCATGCCAATTCATTGTTGTTCGTCGCTGTGACGGGGACTCCCCGTGTCAGGTGCTGAATGTGAGGGCTTGGTGCATGCACAGGCACACATGAACCATCAATGATCAATGCTCCATGCGGACGCTCTCGGCACAACCCGTGCAGAGCGTTGAGGGCAAGTGGTCTCAATGGAAGAAGAACAAGACATCCTGTTTCCAGAGATCATGCGCGAAGCTGGCCTCACGGGGGGTTCCGATTCATTGTTGCGTGCCGGAGCATTACCCGATGAGTTTCCGTACAGAGCATTCGGCCAAGTTTGCGGAGTATGTGAAGAACTTCTCTGACATTGACTTGGCATGCGTGATTTTGGTTCTGCCACCCATACGTCTGCTGACGCCCCCTGGGCACAGATACTCCAATGACGGACAAAGTTGTGTGTTCGATGTCTTCCCTCGAGGCTGGAACAAGTCGAACTCTTACTGCCTCCGCCTCTAGAACCTGGCCAGCATGAAAGCCAGCATCAAGTACAACAGGTTCGCTTCTTTGCCGACAAGGCCGTTGATAGGGAAGAGACTGGGTGGCAAAGATCCGGTATTCATGCCAGCTTAGTGTTCTGACCTTTTGGTCGGGTAGGCAGAGACCATCGATCCTCACATAACACTAAACTCTTCAATCTCTTCAGTCCTCGACGTCCTGGGTGAACTGTTCCTTGGGCATCCGGAACCTGCTCGCCTCATCTGACCCCGGCGGTCTACTGTTCCGAGCTTTTCCGTGAGGCCCCGAAGGATGAGGGACGGACATAGATCGAAGTCTCGGCTTGCGACGAATCAGCAGAATTGACAACGAATGTGTTCCGTGATCAAACGATCGAGGCTGTGCGCCAAAGGGGTGGCGTTGGGTTTCATGTCCGACCTGATGGACACTGCGGCCATACAGAACGGCCACATCGAGGCAATGGCAAAGCATACAGATCGTGTCACTGAACACGGTGAGACGCTTTGCCAGAGCCTACACGACCAAGTCCGGGACCTCACGGAAAAGCTTGGAACGGTAGACGGCCGGGGAAGCAAATGAGGCGAGCGGGTTCCAGGTACAAAAGGAACAGTTCGCCCAGAACGTCGTGGAACTGGAGGTTGAAAAGCGAGAGAGATCGACTCCACCGAGAAAATCAGGACCTGAGAGAGAGCCCCGAGGTCAAGAGGGAGTCCACAGCTCGAGAAGGATCCGGCAAACTATCGATTCGAATGTAGATACATAGGTATGTATTTGCTGAGAATAATAAGAAAGAGAGAGGAAAAGAGAAACTCCAACCGCAGCGCGATCCATCTCCTCCAGTGTTAGGTAGCCCCACAGCCTGTCCTGTGCACTGTGCAGGGCCCAGGCTGAGCAGCCCGTGACAGATACCTACCTAAGGTACCTAACCTACCCCTACGAGGTACGTGAGGTACGAATTCACAAATAGGTACACGGGAAGTCAGGATAATGCATGAGTTGAAAGAGATGGTCACGGATTATTCTTGGGTAGTTGATTTATATTCTCTAGACTAGAAGAGTATTGCGTCAACTCCTCCTGTACGACTTTCGCTGGCTTCTATTGGCCTGGCCTTCAACCCATCTTCACCTCTAGCGACAAGTACGTGATCGTGATGAATGAGCCAATCCTCACCGGCAGCCTCGAGATCCTCATCTTCTCCCTACTCATACGCGCCACGCAAGCGCAAGTACTCGTTCGGGAAGTCAGCTTGAAGCTGCTCCCACTGCTCGGCGGTGCATAACAGAGACAAGCCGGGGACAGGCCCAGTCCCAACCAATGCCATTACCCAGATTCTTTCATCTCCGTTGGAGGCACCCGCCCGCAGCAACGCCCTATGCTCTTGTCGGCGTTCCAAGAGACTCCGTAACTGCTCGAGCGTGACCTCAATGACCTGAAGAGTCATCGTCCCTGCTGCCGATTGTGGCGGCGCCATGGCATTGTAGAGGCCCCTGTTTCCCACTAAGAATCTGCGTGGCTCCGAGGGTCTGTTAAGACCACTATCAGTGCCAGTCACGGAGTCGTCCGTGATGGTGGTGTCGCCTGACTCCAAGTGCCCATTAGTGCCACTGCCGGTACCGTTCATGGAGTGGTCCGTCATGATGGTGTTGTCTTGGGTGGGCTTGCCTTTCTCGTAGGCTATGTCTTTGGAGTCGGAGACTGCGTTTTGTAATAATTGGTTCTGTGTTTACACTTTTGTCGTAGACTTCTAAAGTAAGGCTTTAGGATGGTCTGTCGAGTTGATTCGCAAACGTGGCTAGGTGTTTTGCTTTCGAACGGGAGTCTGTTATTATCTTTTATGACAGCTTCGGAACTTCTCTGATCTGAGTTCAAAAATGGGAGAAGGCGGGACGGTAGATATAACTGTAATTGCGTATGCTTGTAAGTAGGCGTATGTTTGTTCATTTAAAACGCGTATCTGTTCGCTGTTCAAAGGTGTTCAAAGGTTCGCCATCTCTACACCTTGCACTTCTGATATCCTATCGAGCAAGCCGTCCAGCTTGCGTCTGCGTCGCGTTCACAACATCAACGCTTTCTGTCCATCTTTAGTTGCGTGTTCTGCGTTCACGACCGCATGTGGCCTAACACCGTTCGGTTGGGGACTCTGGACGACCTTGTACAAGTGAATCCCCATTCCCTCTTCAGCATGGGCCATTCGATCCCTGTGGGCGTGAGAATCGCTGGGGAAAAAGCAGGAGCGGTGTCCTCAAGCTCACACGAACATGCGGACATACATCATCTTTTATTCACTTGTTGCGCCGTGCTCAAATCGTATGAACATTGAACAACAGTCGAGATGATCAACGGAATGTAAGAACACCACCAGAGACACGCCGCTTGTCGTTCACCTTGCCATTTCTCCCCGCCACGTACAAGCTGGGAGACAAGGAACAACTAGGACGGAACAGAGACGGAGGATGCCTTCGTCTCGACTCTCATGATCTCACCATCCATCGGGTCTTGTTGTAGACTCTTGTTGTCTTTCTTTCGCAATAGGGGTCTCCGTGAACCATCACGCCCATCACCAGGTTCACCCTTGCAGCGCAAAGCCAGCCACTCCAGAACATCGGTAACTCCGTCGCACGGACTTTTCCTGAGTCCCTCTTCTGTTTGCCTCGAGGGAGCAGGAGATTATTAGGGGGCGATGGCTGATCACAGGAACATCATGCCCGTTCACTTCTCTTCGTCGCTGTGACGGGAACCTCCCGTGCCAGGCGCTGAGCATGAGTCTTTATGCCTGGACGCTCTCGGCGCAACCCGCGGATATGTAGAGTCGAGGGCAAACCATCTTGATAAAATGACGACGGCCCGTCCCGTTTCAAGAGATCGTGCGCAGAGCCTCCTCCACGTGTGATCCAATCACTCGAAAACTTTCTGTACCTCACATTCTCCAGTTTGACTCACTCCACAAGGGTACAAGGTTTTAAGAAGGCCAAGTTTGCGGAGGATGTGAAGAGATTCTCTGGCAATGACGTGATTCTGGTTCCGAGTTGAGTTCTAACTTCTGATCACCTAAATGCATTCTCATCTCAGATCTGTACAGGTAGGTAGGTACCTACCTACCTCTCTTTTTCCGATGTGTACAGGTACTACCGTATAATCTCAGAAATAAGGCCACGACTGGGACGCCCAATTCTGACGAATCAATGTGTGTGCTATGACCACGCTAAAACAGGATGGCCCACTATTCGCGTGTATCTTTTCCCTTGCAATCCTCAATTGAAGCTCCGTTGCTGAAGCGCTCCTTGAGCTATATTTTCCAGAAAAAAAGCTGAAAAAAGAAAAAAAAAGAAGTCAGAATTAAGAAGAAGTAATAAATTAGGTTGCTTATGTTACAGGTTGCGCAGGTTGTGCAGGTTGCCTACCTGTTGCTTGAGCATTGGGATGGTGGTGTGGTCTGTTCTGAATGTATCTTATATGGGCAGACGGCCTCAAGCGGAAAGGTGGCAAGCGGGCTGCCTTCTACTCAACATATCAACAGCGAGCATTACAAACTAGCGTTCCCAGTCGTGGCCTTATTTCTGAGATTATACGGTACCTACCTACCTAGGTACCTAGCTGTGGTCTGTGGATGTACTCCGTAACTAGTACATGTAGCGAGCGGCACGGCCCTCGGAGGGAAGTTATGCCGTGCTCCCTTTCGTTGGCTGTTTTCCTCTCCAGGAACGTTCTTCCCATTTCAATCCGACCTCTATCTCCCGACTCCCGACTCCCGAATCCCAAGCTCTTGAACTTATCGCTATCCCGACATGCCTTCTAGCACATCAGACCAAACGAAGGAATGTACCAAGTGCGCCATTACGAAAACACTTGACCACTTCGTCGCCTGCCGTGCCAAAGACGCCTGCCGGGGGAAACACACTGCTCAACTTGACACCTCAAGTGCTGACGGTATAACAATCATCTAAAAGCTAACCATTCAGGACATAGCGATATCACGATCGACGAGGATGTTCTCAACTATTTTCCCTACGATATTGAAGTGAACGCCGAATTTCAGACGGAAGAAGTCGAGCCAGTCGATCTCGAGGATCTGATCGCCGAAATTGATCCTCCGCCGTAGCCAAGGTGAGCCGAACCCGGCTTCCGATATTGCCGCCACCACCGGGCCCCAGGGCCTTTAAATGCCAGCCATTTGAAGCACACCCATTTCCGATCTCGGTGTGAAGACGACGATCTTATAACTGGCATACCCATTCTGTATCCCTGGGGAAAAGGTGATTTTGCGACGAGCGCTTTGGCCTCGGGACCTTTGGAGTTGATGGCATCACGAAATTCATGGACCATGAGTCTTACGGAATTGTCTTTTTTGAAGAAGTAGCTGCTTCGATTCGCAGCCTGCGTGCGTGCGCATCAACAAGTTGAAACACGCGTAACGCCACATAGGATGCCGTGCAAAGCGCCCATGGGAAAGCCGAAGCATATGCTGCACGTAGGGTTTGAAGTCGACCGTGCGCTGCCGAGATGCTGATCTTATCACTGGCCTACCCATCTCTATATCTCTTGGGAAAAGGCGACTTCGTGACGTCTCGCAGCGCACGGTCGAATTTCAACCCTACGTGCAGCATATGCTTCGGCTCTCTCATGAGCGCTTTGCCGGACACCCCATGTGGCGTTACGCGTGGTTCGAAAAGTTGATGCGCAAGCAGACTGCGAATCGAAGCAGCTCCGTCTTCAAGAAGGACAATTCTGTAAAAGTCACGTTTCATGAATTTCGTGATACCATCAACTCCGACGGTCCGAGGCCAAAGCGCTCATCAATCGTATCATCTGCTTTCCTTCGAGCATCACTGGCACACGTGCCTTTTCGAACTACCGATGGTTCAAACGTTAAGCTGCCCCGCACTATTCTCTCCTTTTCTGCTGCCAATATCCACTAGTAAGATCTTGCGAGGCACATGCCAAGATACGATCAGTACTAAGTAGTGTTCTTCGACTGAGAGGGAAAAGGTGTTGCCTGGGAGAGCCTCCAGAACGGCCCCCACATTGCTGCCAGCTACTTCGGTCGCAGGGTCTCTTGCTTTCTGAAGGAGGTCCTTATTATGAAGTTCAACATCACGTGATACTGTTCTGAGTGGCAGGCGCGGGAAACCCTCACATGACGTATAAGGATTTTTTCTGTACAGATGGCGCTCCTACGATTGATCCTGAGCTTCATAACGAGGCCAAAATGGCTAACTTTCGCCTGTGCAAGATGTTATAGGGATGTCACATCATAGCCATCAACCCTCATTCCGGTCAGCCGGCGCTGGATACAAATCCGCTGGATGGTGCACAGAGATGATGATACACAGAGGTGATGATGCACAGTGATCGCAGCCGAAGCTGATCTTCTGCCGGTCTACGACTGTGTATCTCTTTAGAGGAGAAGTTGAACATATCTTCGAGAAGTTGGACAAGCCTATCATTCAGATATTACGGTCGAATTCAACAAGACTGCTTACAACAACGAAGAAATCTTTCTGAAGTAAATACACACAGGCTTCAACGCCCTCGTCGAAAATCAAGGTTGAAGGGACACCTTTAGTGATGGGTGTGGCCTCGGTTCACAATGCAGATAAAGTTCTTGCAGAGCTATGTACGCAAACGTGAGGTGGGCACGACTTTATTCCACTGATTGGTACGAGTATTCTTCTACCACTTGATACCGCTATAGGCAGACTAATTTCGTAAAACCCGCGAAACTTTTATGTCAACACCTGAGTCACTGATCCGTCAGTGACTCAGTGATGAAATGTATCAAGTGCTTGCAGAAGACTCGTATCGCCCCGTGGAATTAGAGCCGTAGTCACCTCTCGGTCGCGTAGCTCTCCAAAAACTATTTCTCTTGCAAAACGCCACGTCTATACCAAGACCAAGAGATGCTCCTTGTGATCAAGAATAGCGTTGAAACCTGTGGGCATTTACTTCAGAAATGTTCCTGTGTTGTTGTAAGCAGCTTTGTTGGCTTCGACCGTGATGCCTGGATGATAAGAGTTCTCCGTCTTCCTTCTCACGGAGCAGCTGGAACCTCGGTCCAAGATCCGTGTGAACTCAGGAGTCAGCTTTGGCTGCAATCTCTGTCCATCAGCTGCCAAGACGTACGAATTTAATGTAGCTTGCCGCTCATGTCATCTCTTGCAAAGTTGTTTATTTAGGTGTTGTGACAAAAGATGCGGAGAGACGGGGGAAAATAAACTCTTTACGAGACCCTCCCTAGATTGTACAGCAAGTTGCTAAATCGCCGCGATTGACGATCGCGATCGCACGGAAAGAGTAGTCAGAAGAAGCACTTTTTTTTGCAAGTCTTTGTGTGCCTCTCCGTCAAAAGGCAGAAATTCTTTAGCTCTAGTCGTCTTCTAAACAAGAACACAAATCCTCTGTGAACAAACTGAGTTCTATGATGGATGAATTTATCACAATACACATCACGCAACGAACATATCTACGTCACGTCGGTAGTTATAGTCATATGGAACAAGCTTGTCCTTCTCTTTCACCCTGAGTCATTTGCCTTGATGTACTTCGGTCCAAGCCGTCGACACGCGCGGCGCCAAATGCTGGCGACAGGAGGTCGATAGATCCCCTGTCTACCTACGGCACATGGAAGCAGCCCCCAATAACAATGCAGCGATAGAACACGAGTTCGCGGAGGCTTGGCGTCTGCAAATGCGCAGATAGAATCTGGGCTCGGAAAGTCTGGAATGTGCAATCTGCAGGCTAGTTTGTCGACCGGGCCTGGCTCTCGATGAACGAAGCCAAATCCTTCATACCCACCTAGACATGAGAGAAGGGGGCCGATACATCACCCTCATACATCATCATGCTGTCCTGGTTCTTTCCTCTTCTGTTCTCAAATCTCTCAAGGTTGCGAAAAGGGGTGTGCTTTGTTTGTAGCTGCATCGACTCCCCCACATCATCGTAGTTCGCTCACCGTGAACATCGTCAAATATATCCGTTGCCTCATCTTGGCAACCTCAAGCATCTTCCAGCTTCACATCCTCCTCCCCGCTCGGCGGCCCGTTACGCAACTGTACCTCCATCTCGTGCGCCGAGCCAAACCGTCTTTGCCGCTCTCCTTCTGCTGCTACATCATTCCCTGCAACTGTATCTGCGCCTTCATCGTCGCCTGCGCCGGCGCCTCCTCTTCCCACATCAACGCCCACATGTCGATACAACCGAACGCAGTGATCCTGCCCCGCACTTACCATCGTTTCCCCATTGACATCGACCCAGAAACAGACTCCCCGGTGACCAGTCTGTACCCTCTGCAGCACCTCCTTATTCCTCACATCCCACAGCACTATATCGCCGTCTTCGCTAGCAGACGCGACGAAGGGCTCACCATCTAAGACGCCGAAACAGCCGCCAATGGCATATTTCTCGTTACGGTGGCCCTGGTATGTCTTCTTGACGGTGCCGGCGACGTAGTCCCAGAGGCGAATGCAATTGTCGAGATTAAACGCTAGGACGAAGCGACCATTGGGCGAGAAGCACACGTTCGTAACCGCCGGGTTATCTTCGTGGACAAGGGTTCGGAGACATTGGCCCGTCGAGGCGTCCCAGACGCGACTTCATCGTTTTTTTGTTAGTCTTCAATGCTTGTACGTATGTATATGTGTGTGCGTGTGTGTGTCTGTGTAAATGCATGCTGAGAGAAAACGCAAAAGGAAGCCCAAGCCCGGACGATAACCTACATCAGCCCATCCGTCGAACAACTCGCCACCAAAGTCCCATCTCTGCAGAAATCGATCCCAGAGACAGGATCACTATGCGCCGGCAAACTCCTCATCAACCTCCCCGCGCGAACATCCCACAAAAACACCGCCTCGTCATACGAGCCACTCGCCAGAACATTCCCCTTGGGCGAAAACGCCAAGCAGTGTATGTAATTGTGATGGCCTCGTAGCGCAGCCGTCCCATGTCCCGCGCCAGACTTCCTCGTCGTCGTCTTGGGCCGCCCCGTGACCCGGTCCCAGAGCCGGATCGCCTTGTCGTCGGATCCGCTCGCTAGCATGTTGCTGTCAGGTGTCCAGGCTAGACAGCTCACGCCGGCCATGTGCCCGACCAGTGTGTCGATGTGAGTACCCGTGACGGCATCCCAGAGCTTGACAGAGCCATCTGCGGATGCTGAGGCTACGAATTTGCCGTTGGGCGAGATGCGCACCTGCGATACAGGGCCGGTGTGGCCGTGGAGAGCCAGCACGGGCTTGTAGTTCGGTCGGAAGGGTTCGCGGGGCGGTGGTGAGGTGTCTTGGCGCGGAGGGGGGGAGTAGGATTCCGACTCATATCGCGAGCCTTGGGAGCCTTGGGAGCCTTGGGATGATGTGGATGAGTCGGAGTGACGGCGCGTCCGCGGACGGGCGGCCCTTGAAGTAGGTGATGCGCCGCGCGAGCTCGACGCGCATGATGAGGGAGACCGGCTGACCTGCCTGGACTGTGATCGCGATGGGTATTTTTCGGTAAGGAGAGCGGCGCTGGGGCGTCTCGACGCGTCGTAGTTTGGCTGTGCTGCGTCACTCGGTTCATGTGCCGACGCGCCTGGAGGACTTGAGGGCAGGGAGGAGTCGTCGTGCGTCTTGCGTCGCTTGTTCCGTGAGAGAGGTTGCGCAATGTCATCTGCGGGGTCCATGGCAGGTTCGGTTGCTTCGGAAGCGGCTTGCTGGCGGCGGACGAGGTGATCGACCTTGGGATGTCGGTACCTATTGTATCAATGCATGGGCAGCGAAATTGTGAATTGCTTCAAGGAATCAAGAATGTGAAATAGGGTCGCTGTGGGTCATTTGTGCCGCGGTTGTTCTTTATTGGTCGGGAGAGGTACGCGTCACATGCGGGGAAAAAAGGGCCCATGTTTCTGGCTACCCTGTAGTGAGATTGGCAAAATGCTGTCGGAGTACTCCGTATAATGTAAGGTCTTTGTCTGAATCGGATCAAGCCAAGGGTACGCTTCGTCGCCCAGCTCTGTATTCGTACGACATCAGCAGGATGCTCATGGCGACGGACAACTGACGGCAAGGCCGCACGGGTACATAACACGGAAGCTTGATCTGAGAAACCCGAGGATGGAATAGACCCCTGCCCAAGTGGAAACTTTTCCGAAGCTGCCGAAAGAATCAGGGGCAGTTTATCGCTCTTGCAAGTTACATAGGTACATATGTACATACGGTATGTACTCTGTCTGTACTTCGTGCTGTTATGCAAAGGGGGTGGACGGACAACCAGGCATTTGGACGGCTAACTGACATGTATCACGTTACACGTATGTACATGTAGTATACGTACATACCTATCTGGTGTCCCTTTCTCTTATGTAGGTACCTGCTGACACTGCAATCGCTCACAAGACTCAGAGTCTGAGACTCGCGCGACGGTGCTTGCATATTCTACGTCAGACGGCAGTGTCTCAGAATCTCAGATCACACGAGGATCGTCAAGTGCTCGGCCCATACTCCGCAGACCATGAGTCGAATTGTCCGGGGCGGATAAAGAGGCCGCCAACGAAATGGCCATGAGCCTTGAGGTGAGTAGGTACTGTACGGAACAGAAACGTTCTACCGAATAAGAACCACTCCGATATCCCCAGCCAAGGTCTAAGACTCTAAACAGCCTACTCCGTAATAGAGAACCAGAGACCCTACCTACAATTCGAATCGAGATGGTTATACGTTAAAACTCATGACGGTGTACATACTCTGTGTATTTGTACACATGGCTGTTTACGTCCGTAAACCCACGGTGGCTGCACGCCCCTCGATGGCGTTTATGGCGCAACTCTAGCATCAACTCTTCACGCACGCGGCATACCTATGTACCTAACGTCGCCCGTACCGCCATCGCTCGCTCGAGCCCATTGCTGGCACAAACCTGACGGAAACGATCTTCAACCAGGGGGCCCTCCCGGCTGTATCGCGGCACGGACGGAGATGACCGATCCACATTCTGCGACTGTTGGACAGACCAAGCTGCATTTGCTCACAAGGGCGCAGCCGACTTCGAAGTCCGAGTTGGATGAGTCGAACCCTGTGCCTCTTGAAGAGGATGAGTTTCAGCCCATTGTTCCAATTTGTCGTGCATACGGAGTACAGATACCTAGTACATATCCGACTCATCCGCGCCAGGGCCCAGCTGGCAAATGGCAGCCTCAAGCACGGCAGTTGACTTGTAAGTAAGTTGTGAATGCAGGACGACATATGATGCGAGATGCTGCCATTGAGTTGATTATTTGAGAGCATATGCATTCTCATCAGGCTGGTCTGCCTTTCCGACCGCTGACCAACGTTTCCCAGCCATGTCTTACCCCGTCTTTGTGGCCATGGTGGCAGATTCCTGCGGCCGAATGCCTGCGCTTTGTTTGAACTTTGGGAGTCGCTTGGATGCTCGGAGTGCGGAGTGAGCGGGTGAAGAGGTGGGCCTGCCATTGGCTAAATGAGATCAGGCCTCGCTCAGCCGGGAATATCCCTGCGCCACCCAATCACAAGTTGCCACTCTTGCAGATGCAATTTACCGGACCCCTGGCAGGAGCCAGGAACGCTCACGCCAAACCCACGGCCCCCGATCTTGCTGCTTCAAAAGGCATTTTTCGCTTTCGTCTCACCAGTCTTTCTTTCTTCAACCACCCTGCCAGTTGCCGCTCCTTATCATTCACTTGTTCAGGTGTTCATTGAACTTTCCCACTCTCTACACTCTTTTATACACTCAACGGTCGTTCTTTCGCCCTTTTTTCTAATCACGTAATTCAGCACAACAACTGTTCCAGTCAACCTCAACACCAGCCACAGTCAACATGCGTTTCTCCGCTGCTGCCGTTCTGGCCTTCGCCGCTTCTGCCTTGGCCCAGACGCCTGATTTCGATCCCATCTACACGCCCAAGAAGGATGAGGTTGTCGCCGCCGGCTCTCCTCTCGTCATCACCTGGGACGCTCCCGCCAAGTACGCTTCTGGAACCGTTTCCATTTCTCTGATTGGCGGTCCCACCCAGAACTCTCAGCAGCCCATTGCCGAAATTGCTTGTAAGTCAGAAAGAAGAAGAGACAGGAAGAAAGAACAGAAACTACCGCGACACGAGATGTCACGAAGTGGCACTGTGCCAAAGTCTGCGGACTGCTTGTTTATTTTGTTTGCTCGCGTCGATCAGGAGACTAATATCTCGCACAGCTGGTGTCCAGAACAGCGCCAAGACATACACCTGGAACGTCGATGCTTCCCTCGGCAAGGACAATGTCTACGGCCTTGTCTTCAAGCTCGAGAGCGACAAACAGATCTTCCAGTACTCCAACCCCTTCCACATCAAGGCCGGTGGCAAGGCTTCTGGTAGCGACGGCGTCACCTTGACCAAGTCTGTGGGCACCAAGACTGTCCTCCTGTCTTCCACCCCGGCCACCGTCTCAACGACTACCGCGCCTGCCGACCACACCACTACGCCCAGCAACAGCGAGACTACTCCCACCAGCTTCGTCACCAAGACTGAGGACTTCACCACCACTGTCCCCTGCACGACCAACTCGGCCAACGGCACTGGCGCTGGCGTTGCCACTGACATGCAGTCTGCCCCTACTGGCTCTGGATCTGCGCCCACTGCATCCAACCCCATCATGACCAAGTCTGGTGCCATCAGCCCCGTTCCCACCGCTGGTGCTAGCAGCATCCGTGTCGGCTCATTCAGCATTGTCGCCATTGCCGCTGCCTGCCTTTTGCTGTAAATGCTTGATTCTTGGGACATGTCGTTTGGACGTTCTTTGCTGTTTGATGGGAGTATGGAATTTAGCTGGCACATGAAGATTATGTGACCTCTGGTAATGGATAGTTGTATAGTTGCCCTCAGGATTTGCTTGCCCACGGGCACAGCTGGAACTATGGGCTTTTAATGTACGAGTTGGATTAATCGTCACAACGCGACTCCATATTAATGGTAAATTTGCTTGATACTACACATTCCTTGCGACCGATTGTGAATGGTGCTGAGATCAGGACCAGTAAGGCTCTGTGATGAAAAGGTCGTTTCGGGGTTTGACGATATACGTATTGCGCTGCTCAGCGCAAGTTACCCCACGATGGATGACCCGTCACCCTGGTGTAAATCGTGCATTTGCTGAGGTTTCTCCTTGCCCAATCTCATGTGAAGCCGTAGCTATTCCCGCAACGTCCTCCTCCGTAGACGTTGCACCAAAGAGTGGCCGCAGCCGCCGTCTGGAACTGGCCACTGACTGGGTCTTTGTTATCCCCGATATTCAGTGCGACATGTCACATGTCACATGTAGGTACATACTCTAGTCTGACTCTCTCCCGCTGCGCCCCGCGCCACACCATCCCAAAACCACCAATCCCCGTGATCCATCACCACACTGTACGCACCAGGGCAACGAATGAAAAAGACTCGTCTTATGATGTGCAACGGTGGCATCGCCGAGACGTTGCCAAGACACTGCATCTCACGCATCGGAACTGGAATGCAAGACACGTTCATGCCTGTCATCCTGTGTAGGTTGTCCGATGGTATGTACATACCTGCATGCCGTGCGACCTCCCTGAGGCTCCCACCAAGTGGTGGCGCATTGTTGACAGCATTGTTGTGATACGTATTACGATACCTACATGAAATGGAATGTGTTGGGACTCCACCTTTGCTCTTCTTTGGGGATTCTTTGGCGTTTCTTCCTCTATTTTCATACATGTCTTTCTTTAGCCGACTTTTCTTGATGTACATAAATTCGAGCTCTCACGGCCGATCTCAAACCAAACTGGGGCGGTATCTATGCTTATGGTTGTTGCGCGTATCCTCTTTCGAGGGAGCGCGAGGCAGATCGGAACCGACGTTGGTTCAAGACTAACCCTACCTAGGGGACACATCGGGTACTTGGTCGGTTATGTGGCGTCCAATATATACCGTATTTGGATCCCATCCCTAGAGAAAGTCATGACAACAAGAAACGTCACCTTCAATGAGTCCGTCTTCTACGACCCGAAGACCGAGGAACTTGTTGCAACAGTCTGTACCAGAATTGAAACAGCAATACGTGACTCTTCAATTAACCTCATTGAAAGACGATTCCTCGTTGTTACCGGGAGGTGTCGCGAGCGATTTATTTGTACCGGAGAGTGCAGACTCGGGGTGGACATGCCCGCGAGTATAAATTCAACAAAGGAGGCACCAGCTATAGCCGACAAATAACAAGACCCGTCCTCTGAAGCGACTCACGATCGACAATTGGGATTTTCAACTCCCCGACCGACACCCGATCCCGACGATCACCACGGTGCTGCAGACTTTGCAGACCATGACAGACCTGACGTTCCGGAACAACATGCACAGGTTCAAGGCGATGACCATGTACCGGCCTTTGGTGAGGGCGAAACAACACTGCGAGGCGAAGGCCATGCCCTTGTCCGTTCAGGAGAAACAACACTGCGAGGTGATGACCATGCCCTTGTCCATTCCGGAGAAACAACACCCGTGATGACTGAGAATGACACCGCTCAGAATGAGCCATCTCAGCATTCGTCTTCTCTGACGGGTGACGGATTAGCTACCCGTCTGCCCGACACTCAAATAAGACAGAAAAAGAAGAAGAAAATGCGAATTACTTTCCCCCCCTCTGCCCCCTAGGCAACGGCGGAATCCACGCAACTCCCAAATTCAGCGCAATATGCACCACCCCAATAATCCACAATGACCTCCCATACCCCTTCCCATGGTCCATGAACCGAAAGATGACCGCAAACACAACGCCCCCCACGTTGCCTCCCGCGCCAGTTATACCCGACAGAATCCCATTAGCGGACGGATGAACATGAGGCACCAACGCAAAGTTGGCCCCATTCCCTGCCTCAATAAACACCGCAGCAAGAACCACGAGCCCGATAAGAGTACCCAGGTCCCGGCCGTTGCCTTCCGAGGGATCGACTAGTCCAATCGTGATGAGCATCGCGCCGCTGAGGACACCACACGTGACGATCCATAGCTTCTTCATCCACAGGTTCCGATTAAAGTTGTTATAAAGGAAATCGGCGATGACGCCACCAAGTGGACGAGTCACCACGTTGAGGAACCCAAATACGGCGGCGTAGTTACCTGCCTCCGTCTGGCTCAGGCGGGGGAAGTTGGCGACGTAGTAGGCACTGAGGATTGAGTTGACAGCCAGCTCGCCGCCAAAGGAACACGAGTAAGTCGCCACGTGGAAGAGAGTCTGGAGTGAGAAGATGACGGGCCAAGAGTCTCTGAAGGAGGGCTTGACGACCGTCTCTGCCTGAGCCACGGAAATAGCCTCTGCCAAAGACGCGGCGTCGGGTATGGATTCATTGCAGAACCGCGAAGCGTACTTTGAGGAGATGGAGGCTTTTTCTTCATCTTGGCTAGGCGGCTCACCGACGAAGGTGGGCGTGTCTTCTGCTGAGGTACTGCTGCTACCCGAGCGGGCTTTGTCGAGGTTTTCCCGGACACGCTGCCATCGCTCTTCCCAGGGCCCGAGGGGTGAATCCGGGCAGAGGAAGTACATGCCCAGACTGCATGCGAGGAGGCAAACGAGCGGGACCACAAAGGTTACTCGCCAGGCCTTGGAGGGACTCATGCCTTGTGTCATGGTCAGGGAGTCAAAGACAGCTGGCATGATGAAGTATGTGATGCCGCCACCGGCATTGCCCCAGCCGCCTGATAAGGCATTGGCGGTGCCGACGACGTTTTTATCGAAAAAGGCGGTGCACCATACTTGGCATGGGACGAAGGTGGCGCCGAGAATGCCAATGAAGAATCGACTCACGTAAAGTCCTGTCGCATTCGTGACGAGGGGAGCGAGGCCGATGGGCAGACATCCAATTATCAAGAGCGAAGCGTATACTTTTCGGGATCCAAAGCGGTCGCAAAGGGGGCCGGCGATGAATCGTAACAGCAAGGTCGCGCACATGGAGACGATGTTGGAGTTGGCGATCTGAGTCGAGGTGAGGTGGAGGTCATTCTTGATCGTGGCCGTCAGAAGCGGCGGGAAAGTATACCTAGTGATTTTGTTAGACAATATGCATGTAGGAGCACCCGGACGGAAAAGTTTAGAGCACAAAAGAATCGGGCCCTTGAAGTAGGGACTGAATAATTCATACCATGCCCAGAAACCCAGCATGAAGCCCATCCAGGAGAAAAAGAAGACACGCCCGTGTTGGTCTACCACGTTCAAGACAGGTATACTTTGGGCTTTTCCATTTATAGGATTGAGTTTGGGAGCTCGCCATAGCAGAGAGATGTCGAAGCTCATTGTGTCTTGGAGAAAGTTCAAAGTATGTCAAAAATTTGAGATTACTACTTCACAGTTTAGAGTATTCAACTCCTTTACTTATGAAACTGATGGAGCTCATATAAAAGTTGACTTGGGGAGAACATTCTATGAATACCTCACCGCACTCCATTGCTCATCCATGCTCAAGTATTTAAACCGGAAAGCGAGACCAAGCCCCCCCCCCCCCCCCCCCCCTTCAGAAGCTCGAGCTTATCATGCAGCTCGAGCCGGCCGGAGATGTGAGTTTCAGGGCATGGAGAAGAGAGAGACGAGTGGCTGGAGGAGTGGCTACTTTGGCACGTGGAGCGAGTGCCGTCACAGCGCAGACTTCATGTCATATCCGACGGATAGAAATTAGAATGCTAATAGGTATGCAGCATTCTAATGCATTTGACCAATAAGCGATGTCTCGTTGCTCGATCCTGAAGCCCATGGTGCATATTTAATCAGCGCTGGAATATATGCGTGGGCCTATTCCCTCCTAATCGGTCGAAGGCCGGACGTGCTATCACATAGGAAACCAAAGAGCCTCTCTGGCTTTTAGATCAAAAGAGGCGTTTGCTCTATCTGATGGGCTTCGAACCGTCGGTGTCTCCTGGAACGTGATGGCATGCAGCCAGATAGCCGTTTGAGCCCCCAACGAAAGATTCAAAGCAGCCATCGGGTTGGCTCGATGTCGGGCTCCTTATCTGAAGTCGATTATACGTAGACGAGCCTCAGCGCCACGGTCCTTATCTCCACAATTCTCACTGTGGTCAAGATAGGTGCCTACCAGGTAGGTAAGTACTTAAGTAAGGACCTACTAGAAAGGGCCGCGTCTTATCATCAGCTATCATCGGGGCCATCCGCGGAGAAGAGCGCTTCGAAAAAGCCACGCATATGTACGTATGTAGGCTGGAGACCTTTCGTAAGTGATAGACCGATAGTAAATGACTTGGCGGCGAGTTGAGGCAGCAGTATGTTTTCTTAAATGCTCATGCGATGCCATATGTTGAGAAGCAGCTGGCGGTGATACTCGATCTCAGGAAATAAGGTTTGGGTGGGACGGTACAGAACCGAGGAGATGACTGAGTGGATTATCATTCCGTCATGCGTTGGGTGCCTCGTGAATGGAAGAATGTTCCTTGGTTGTTGGCTGACGACTGAGCTGCTTCCCAGAACGGGTTCAGCAGACGTGCCGAATGCGCCGACTGTTGCAAGAATTGCTGCCTGACTGCAGGTGTTGATTCTGACTGACTCTGACTTTGCTGGTCAATTTGTGTAATACGGAGTACAGTATGGGGTTTGTTGTTCTTGTGCGTCATGTTTCAACCGTTGGTGTGGATATTGTCGCGCCGGATTAGACGGGCCGAGGAAGCCAATCGGCCGGCAGTACCTACTCCGTATCGGTGCATGAAATTCGCCGGCAATACGGAGTACGGAGTACATATGTATGTATGTACCTAGTATATACGGAGTACATGCGTGATTCAAGAACACATACGGAGGACGACCGATGCGGCGGCTGATGCGACTCCAGGAGGCGGCTACGACAAGTTACCTATTATCGTGCAATCCGCACTGCTTCTCAGTTCCTAACTTCCCTCAATGGGTGACAATTACCGCGCCACCACCGCCACTGCCAGTGCCTAAAAGCCCCGTGGGGGTCCAGCCAATCTGAGCCTCTGAGGTCACAGTAGACTCCGTTCAAGGGAGACATTATTCCACACGCACATAACTAGCGCAATTGACCTGTCCATAGCCTAAAGCGGTTAGAGGACTGCAGCCACCCCTGCTAGCGCCATAGGTACTTCGCTGGCTCCCACACGGTACACCTCACAAGATACCTACTTTCGTGTTGGAAAAACAAAACACAGATTTCAAGAACGTGACTTCCTACCATCATCTGTCGATCATCAGGTTCACGACCTGGTTTTTGAAGCTATACAGACATTTTTCGGTTTCTCGAATCGAAAATGAGCTCCCCATCTACGTCATCATCACAGCGACCTTCGCGCGCGACTCAGCCTCTGGATTCCCAAGCAACACATCGAGCACACCTAGCTGAGGTTGAGAGATTACGCGCGGAAAACGAGGCAATGCGTGAGCAATTAGCCAAACTACAGTCCTCTGTCGAGATTCAGACCGAAATGAATCCGCCTTCCGCGATTGAGAATGCATTACCCAAGCAATCCGTCGTCCCCTTACAGCCATCGAGCGCTCATCTTGACGCGTCATACAGCCCAGCGCGGCCTGCCTCCTGGACTCCATCTGAAGATGAAGATTCCGATAGCTCTGTCAGCCGCCTGCTGCGCCAGGAGGCCAACTGCGGTTCCGACAGTGATCTTGATGACAGCATTGACGGCGATCTCGACAGCGTTCCGGGCGCTGAGGATGAGCTTGAACGCGCACCTCGTCGCCGCCGCAGACCACGTCGCCGCAACCACGGTGAGCTCCGCGAGTTGGTCGAGGGTGTGGACTACGACCTTACAGACCTCCACGAGCCAGACCTACGCGTACGTGACCATCCGCCACCGCCAGAACTGGTGTATGAGAGCTTCAATGACGCCCTCGCTGGCGTTACTGCATGGGCAAAGGACCACGGGGTGGCTTACCATAGGCATAGATGGTCCAGAGGCCACCGCTATAGACTTTGTATGACCTGCTACCGCCGCGGAAAACCCCGCGCGGCTGACGACCGTGAGGCTGGCGAGTCGAGTGTCTCGCGCCGACGGCCAGGCGCTGCGTCACAGAAGACTGACTGCAAGATGCAATTCTGGCTTGTGGCGAATGACTATACGCAGCTGGACGGTCAGTGGAGGGTCAAGTGGTGCGAGAATAGAGCCAGTATTAGTCATAATCATCCTCCGGCGCGCAGCGCGAAAGATATTGCGTCACACAGGCGGGGGACGCGTACTGACGAAATGAGGCTGCAGTTACAGTCTCTTTGGCCTCGCACGCGAGGTGCGACACAGGCGCTACTTTTGGTAAAAGAGAAGTTCCCCGAAGCAGTGGTCACTCGCCGGGACATTATAAATGAGTACAGGCGTTGGCAGCACCGCGAGCTGAGCACGAAAACGAAAGTTTAGGCGCGGTACAGTAAGATGGACGAGAAGAACTATTGGTATAGGTATGTAGAGGGTCTGTTGACGCTGTACAGCAATGTGGGCGCCCAGACTGTGTGGAGTTTGTGTAGGAGCTCGAATTGCTAAATCTTTTTGTCTAGGTGCGAGGTTGACTCCGATAATCACATCACGCATTTAGTCTTCATTCATCTAGGATGTCTCGAGCTTTTCCAAGAATCCCCCGATGTGCTGGTCGTTGATTGCACATTTAAAACGAACAAGTACAATTTCCATTGTACAATTTGGTTGGCTCGAATGGAAACGATCGCACGATACCTCTGGGTGTCGCCCTCATGAAACATAGGGACGAAGCGTCTTTCTCTTAGGTTCTCAACCAGCTTAAGGAACTACTTGAGTCTAGGGGCATTCGTGTCAAGCTCTGGATTACCGATAACGACGGGGCTCTCATCAACGGCCTGAACGCAGTGTTTCCAGAGGTCAAAATTCTCATGTGTCGCTGGCACATGAACAAGGACGTGGAGAGTTACCTGCGGACGCAGATGTCAGGCAGGCCTGGCTTTGGCCGTCGTCGTGAAGGGACACGCTATGTTGACAACCCGCAAACGATTGAATTTATGACGCTTTACCATAGTCTGATGGAGTCTTCCACTATCGCCGACTATGGGACTCGCCTGGTAGCATGTGAGCGCCTGTCACACGAGGCGACCGCGTACCTGAAGCGGTACTGGCTTAATCGCCACAAGGAGAAGCTGGTGCAATGCTGGATTGACGACCATCTACACTTCGGTGTCACAGTGACAAGCAAAGCTGAGGGGTCTCATAAGGACATGAAGTATGGCTGAACGGCTGTCAAGCAGACGAACTATGTCTTTTCACCCGTCTTGATGGATTTTACGATGCGCGTGTCCGACAAGTAAGGTCAGCGGACAGCGCGGATAACCACAAGTTGCGCAATGATTGCCAACGACCAACATTTCAAGCTATCAGCATGCGGATAACTCGCCACGCGCTTGCGCAGACAGTCTCTTGAACTGACTTACGCCCAAGCAGAGCTTGACAAGCAGCGACGCGATGAGGGCTACCAGTTCACTCGCTGCACAGGACGACGCACCAGATTCCTAGGCATGCCTTCTTGGCACCGACTCGTCGAGCTTTTGCGCACCAACGACGTTCTTCAAGCCAGCGACTACGACGTCCATTGGTGGGTTGATCGCGGCCAGGTCCCTGAAGTTGAGCGGCCCAATATACCACTGGAGCCGCAGGTCATGCAGACTTCGCGGCAACAACAGCGTGCTCGTCCACACCAACGGGGTGCTGGACTGCGTGGCAGTCGTCATGAGCGAAGTCTATTTGAGCGTCTTGACGGCAACAACAGAGCCGCAACGCCGCCATCAACACTACCCTCGCGCATGGCACGGGAAGTCGTACCCCCGGAACAAGTCTTCGTATGGCAAGCCATGCCTCCACCCGTTACGGCATCGACAACAACAACAACAACAGCGCCATCGCGGCCTTCTTTGCCTGCCATGCCCCAGTAACGCCAATTTCCGGCTTTTACGGGGCCTCAATCGCATCAGCACGCGCCGTTGCATGGTTTTCAAAGCCATCATCAGCCACATTCTCCTTGGTCGATTGATAATCGAGCTCAGGAGCGATATCATGGGGGGCAAGTTCCAGCGCCATATTGGCAGAGCATCCAGTCTCATGCGCAGCCTCTGGCGACAGCAGCAGCCGGCAATCCAGGGCCTCAATTCTGGGCGCCAAGCACGCCTCTCGATGCCGACGATGGCTTAAGATTCTCTGTGCCTGCGCGGCAATACGACTGGGCCGGCAGTATGTAGCATGCTGTATAATAGCACGGATGCTAGTCAGTAGATAAAATTAGATAAAAACACGACCAAAATGGCTCTATGTACGTCTATTCGCGCCTCGGGACGTTCCAGGCAACGTTCCTCCCCTACGTTACGTGGGCGACCGACTTCAACCACCAGCCGGCAGCTTTTTTGACGTTTTGACGTACATCAGCGACACGCTCGGGGAGACTCACAAGGAGCGACGAGCTGGTCTTAACTTGGTCAAGATGCGGCAGAGACAGCACGAATCCCTCCACGCGTACGTCTCGCGTTGGAAGTGTACTCTCTTCGAACTTCGAAGCAGGTTCACAACACTTTTCCGACCACGTGCGGATCATTCTGCTGTCCCAGCCGCATATTGACCAAGTTAAGACCAGCTCGTCGCTCCTCGTGAGTCTCCCCGAGCGTGTCGCTGATGTACGTCAAAAAGGCTGCCGGCTGGCGGTTGAAGTCGGTCGCCCACGTAACGTAGGGGAGGAACGTTGCCTGGAACGTCCCGAGGCGCGAATAGACGTACAGAGAGCCATGTTGACCGTGTTTTTATCTAATTTTATCTATTGACTAGCATCCGTGCTATTATATAGCATGCTACTGTCGCCCAGTTGGTTGGGCCGTGTGACGCGTCAAGATGAGCGCTCGATGCGCATTCGAGCTCATCTTCAGCTCCCGGAACGCTGTCGAGATCGCCGTTGGCCTCCTGGCGCAGCAGGCGGCTGACAGAGCTATCGGAAACTTCATCTTCAGATGGAGTCCAGGAGGCAGGCCGCGCTGGGCTGTATGACGCGTCGAGATGAGCGCTCGATGGCTGTAAGGGGACGACGGATTGCTTGGGTAATGCATCCTCAATCGCGGAAGGCGGATTTATTTCGGTCTGAATCTCGACAGAGGACTGTAGTTTGGCTAATTGCTCACACATTGCCTCGTTTTCCGCGCGTAATCTCTCAACCTCAGCTAGGTGTGCTCGATGTGTTGCTTGGGAATCCAGAGGCTGAGTCGCGCGCGAAGGTCGCTGTGATGATGACGTAGATGGGGAGCTCATTTTCGATTCGAGAAACCGAAAAATAAAGAGGATGTCTGTATAGCTTCAAAAACCAGGTCGTGAACCTGATGATCGACAGATGATGGTAGGAAGCCACGGTGTTGAAATCTATGTTTTGTTTTTCCAATACGAAAGTATCTTGTGAGCCAGAGAAGTACCTATGACACTAGCAGGGGTGGCTGCAGCCCTCTAACCGCTTTAGGCTATGGGCAGGCCAATTGCGCTAGTTATGTGCGTGTGGAATAATGTCTCCCTAATAAGTTCAATAAGTGATGCCATCGACCATGGCGGACGGGGCGGATCTACAGAGAAAGATACATACATACCTACATACACGGGCGCTACCTATTCCAAGATGACAGCTAGGTATGTGCATAATTAAACGGCCGAACAAACAAAGCAAAATCTTGCCATGATCACGGCGTGTGGCGCCGGCACATCTAAAAGTGGCTTTGACTCATAAAACAATGCAGGAACGTGTCGTGGGCTCGGCAGGGACTCGCAGCTCGATGGATGGGTTGTTGACTCGCGGGTCCCTGTCATCCTGTGTCTTGACTCTTGACTCTTGAGTCTTGAGTCCTTGACTCTTGAGACTTGACTTGTCGTGTCCGTTTCCGGTCGTCAGGTCCTGGATTGTTCCTTCCACTCGGGCTAGGGATCACTGTGGGTCTACGCATTCGTTGGCCGCTGGATTTTTCTCTTATTAACCTTCAGACGGACTTCGCCGGCTTCTGCACAGACCCGAGCCCGATACAAGCCAAGCCCTCGAATCGAAACACAGGCCTCAAACGGCAGCACAAGGACGAGAGGACACGAGGCTACACCAAAAAAGTTGTTCCGAGAACAGAAAAACACGCGTGTAGCAGTTGCATTCGCGAATCAATCTCGCAGGGCTGCAAGGCGCATGTACCTACATACATATGTACTCCGTACTCCGTAGAGCCACCTGGCACCATAGCCTGCCTGATCTGGAGACAGACCTCAGATTGGCTCCACTTGGCCTGATGCACTGAGGTGGATGAACGGACCAGCCCGTTGTTTTTGCAGTGTTAGAACTGCAGCGTGCTGCGAAATCGCGGATGAAGTTATAGAGAGACTGGACGAGAAAAAGATCATCACGAGATGACGCATCGGCTTGTTCTCTCGCCCATGCTGCGCTCTTTCTTGTCGCTACAGAACTCTTTGTTCACCATGCAGGCTGCCGCTTCACGATTTAACCATCTCGATACTCCGTATGTACTTGGATATTTTAGGGGCGCTTATTCGATCGTTGATGGAGTACCTTGTGCGAATTGACCAATCGCTATGTTACGGAAACGGCAGCGATATCCTGGTCACTTTTTATTTTCTCCTGTCTGCTCCTGGTTGCGATAGCCCTCGCCCGCGGGCTTAGCACCCTTTTCTTTGACCATCACGATTCACGATCCACGAAATCAACGTTCAAGCCCCTTGGCGCCAGGACCCACGAGCTTGCCCACTAACTTCCAAGTCGCCAAGTTGTGTCTGGTTGCATACGGAGTCCGTACTTGCAAGTTGCGCCAACCCTTGTCTTTATTTGCCATAGTTCAGCCTACTCTGTACCCTGTCAGTCTCTAATGATCATCGTTGTCGATCCAAGTTGACGGCCTCGGGGGTGGTCAGTGTAATTGGCTTGTGGACAACTAAGATCGCGACCTCTCAAGCCTGTCGCCAACGATACAACTTTTATTGTCAGTCTCAGACAGCTGCTTCAGTTTGCCCGACCTGCATCAACCTGTCCGCTTCAGTCTGAGACTTGGCATTATTAGCAAGGTCTGTTCGCAATTAACAACGGGTCGCACGATACGCGCCGTATTGGTCGTCCAAGACAGTCACCAGTACCACCACATCTTTTCGTACTTCAAACTCAGCGGCTGCCGACTTCAAAGAAACTCTCCAAACTTGGACCACGCTGCCTTTGTTGCGCAAGCTCGCCAGTTATGGCCACCCACTCCATGGCCACTGCTGGCCGCGTTGTTCGCTACGATGACTGCAGCTCGACGCCCTTTCCTCATCGCCCTCAACCAGGCTCGCCCACGTTAACGAACCCCGACATGATCTTGCCAGACTACGACGAGCCTCTTGAGGGCTTGTCGCATTCATCGTCGGCCATGTGGAACGATGCGCAACACCTCGATGCCTTCAACGATTTCACATCAACTGGATACAAATCTGGACCGCCTCATCCTACCACACCCATCATCTATGGCAACGGCACAATGCTCTCCGATATTGGCGAAGTCACCGAGGTCGAAAGTACGGTTGGCTATGATCCGAGCTACAGCTCACCCCGACTAGCTGGCACACATTCAGGCACGGGAGGCAGCAGTACAGCCTTGCGCTCCTCACCTACAACGGGCAAGAAAACTTTGAAAAAAAGACCACAAATCACAAACCGCGAACGCCGACTCTCCATCGAATCGACAAGCACGACTCAGACCATAGACGTCCCAGATGGGGCCTTTGGTGACTTGGACGATTCAATAAGCGTACACGACGACACCAGCTTCCATGGCGATGATGAAGAGAGCATTGCGAGTGAATTTGTGGATGAGAAGTCCCGTCCAATACGCAGTGCCAGGGCTATGCCCTCTGATCGTGCGCTGGACGAAGACCGATCTTCGACCAAATACATTAGCAAGCGAGCCGAACAGATTCTTGCCAACGCGAAGCGGCGTCTTACGGTAGGTGAAAGTGCATTGCTGTGACACCGGGTCAGCTGACCTATCAATGGGGACCAATATGCTGATCAGCTGATACTAGGCCATGGAGGGGAACTTGAATAGGGCTCGAACATTCAGCTATTCGTCACTTTCCGAGGGCTCAACGCCGTCCCCGAACGGTGGTCGTTCGAATGGGTTGGCAAAGGGCAGATCAAAGCCCGCGAGCCCCAATCATTCGAGAAACGTGAGCGACAACGGCTTGCAGGGAGCCTTGCGATTAAACTTGCTTCCCCAACGATCCGCAAGTGCTCTTGGTGCTGCTGGCGGTTATCGTCAACACTTGCCCCTGTCGAGGAGCGCCGACGGTTTGGCGACCAAGAACAGCCTCGGGGCTATACGATCACCTTTGTCGTCCATGGATTCGACCTTGGAGCCCCTTGATGAGATCGAAGATGCGGAGGGCGAGATGCCAGGCCGTTCAAGTAGCCGACTGCAGGGTCTTGGGAGCCCGACTCTGGGAGCCTATGCGGATGTTGGCATGACACGATCTGCCTCGGCCGCTCAGGTGCGCGACTTGCACGACCAAATGCAAGGATTGAAAGGCAAAATCTCGAGTCTCAGAGAACAAGCAAAACAAGATAGTATGAAACGGCGCAGTATGCAGAATCTGAGGGCCTTGAGCCCTTTTACAAATGCTCCATATGAACCGGGATTAAGCGGCAGCAAGCAAAATGCTTCTGCGGGATCCGGGAACCCTGCTCCTAGTCGACAACTCAATGGCACGATGTCCACCCCAGACAACCTGAAACCTGGGTCTCAGCGAGTAGAAAAAGAACAAGGGCCATACGCCAGCAAAGAAAAGCAGACAGGATTAAAGAATGCAGGTCCATTCCAAGAAACCCGCAACGCGCAACCAGCAGGACCGAGGCACGAGTCACAAGCTGCGAATGGTGCAGCCAAATACTTACAGGGACAATACCGTCACGACAACTTACACGCCAAGGAATTGTCTCCAGAGTCTCAAAGTGACAATAAAGCAACGCAAGACACCGAAACCCTCGAAGACACTTTTAGTGAAAGTGGGGAGTCGCTCTACCATGACACGTATCAGGAGTCGGGCGACATATCGCATGAGGATCGTGAAGACGCCTTCGACTATGAGCATATTTTTTTGCATTCGGCAATGGGCGCAATCAGCCGACAAGGAATGAATAGAACAGATAGCGTGAGCAGCGTAAGCTCAGAAGATTCCATCGAAACTACGCGAGGTCCAGTTATTATGATGACGCAAGCTCGACGCCCAAGTGTCGATACTATGACCTCGATTGAAAGTTTCGCAACGGCTAGGGAACATGGCGTGGAGTCGCGCAGCGCTACAGCCCAATCGTCTCGGCTAGACCACGATCTTTACATGCCTACAGCCCAACGTGAGGATGATGAGTCCTCGACAGCGACCAAACGCTCGACCTTTGGATGTCTGAGACTCGAGAACGGCAGTAGTAGCAATGGCACGTCGAGCGGAAGTGGCAGCGGCAGCGGCAGCGACCCGAGAGCATATTCACAAAATCACACGCGTCACAGCTCACTTGTGCACCGACCCGTTGGCTCTAGCACACAAACAATACTTCACAGACCCTCATTCTCGTCATTTGAATCAACAGGCACCAACCGAAGCTTTCCACTTGTCAACAAGATGCGCCTGAGTGGAGGCGTCTTCACACCAAACGGATCACCAGACTATAAGCTCAAGCAAGTCGCCGAGTCCTTGCTGAACGAAACTGCCAGTATTCGTGACAAGGACAGTGTCGGCAGCGGACCCAACTCGCCAGCCCTACAAGCGTTGTCTCGAGAGGATCAACTACTTGTAGAACAAGTTGTCGCTAGTTTGGGACGATGTGTTTTGGGACTCAGCGAAGCGGCGCGGTTAGGAACGGGTGATCAGGACCACTACAGGCGCAGGATCGAGGCAGCCAAGAAGCTACTCGAAAATGTTTCTGACTAAAATGGACCTCGCCCATAGAACACGTGGATGACAGCTTCTCCTTTTCCCTTTCTGGACTTTCTCAATATCTCCTCTTCTACTCCGTAATTTCATGTGTTTTTGAGCCGTCATCTGGATGTGGCTACAGTATACACCAAAGGATCGCTGGCGGCAGGACATCAAAGCGAGGCTTCTTTTTTGATTCTTTGGGGGGCCTGGATGCCGTTCTTTCGTACTTGTTTCTTTTGTTTTCTTTTGTCGAATTGCATTCTCGATACCCTTGCCGTAACTGTGCTCCAAGAGGAGCTGGGTTGTGTAAAAATAGGCCTACGACAGATAATACGGAGGACTGGTCTGATAATGATGACGTGGTCACGATGCGAAGTGAACACGGTTGCAAAATAAGCATGTGCATGCACGTGTGGTGCACACAAGTCGGCGCACGTGTTCTTGTTTGTCTGTATGTACATACATACCTACTTCTGTCAACTACGTAAGCGATTTCGACTTCCAAGTTTCCGCAGAGCCCAAAACGCCTCCATTTCGTTTCTCGCCAATCCGCAGTTCTTGTTTCGGTGTAGACAACTTGACGACAAAACCGCAGTCGGGAGCTCATTCACGACCACGCCGCGAAGAAGCACACAAAACAATCGAGACTCACAGACTGGGAGTTCCCCCAAAAATTCACAAGCTGGCCCCGCCCTCTTGAAAAGCAAGACGGCTCATTTTAATTACGGATAAGCAACCAGGCGGCCCGCACAGACGGACCCTCTCTTTGTCTCCGACGGCGCGTTTCTGAAATTCTGCTTTATCGATACAGCGCGTCTGTATTATCGTGGCGTTTTTTTTTCCTTTCACACTCTTCATCTTTTCCCAATTTCTTTTTAGGGTGTCGCCGAATCGGATATTCCGGGCTCAAAAGAAGGAACGTGAATCGAGAGTCAATCAGGCGTGATATACGAATCTCCAGACAAACAAAGGAAGGACAAGAAATCGCAAGAACCGCGCCAGATATACGAAATCGCACGCGCGGATTGTTCTGTTCTGCGACGTTGCTTTGTGAACGAGCTCCAGTCAATAATCGAAAGATCTGGACGAATCCGCTTCCCGTCAATCACTTGCGGCAAACAACGAGACACACACGAGACGAGTCACGACTTCCCACGAAAAGAAAAGCCACGTAAAAGAACGAACGACCTAAACAACACAAGGATAGACGAAATCACCCTCCGAAAGCGTCCTCTTCCTTTCCGAAGAAAGAAGATACAAACACTACGCGCAAAAAAAAGCCCCCCATCCCGCATCCCGCATCGCACAACCACTCCCCTAACCCGGGTGCCCACTACACAACGGCCTTCCTAAGCCAAAACACCACCAATACACTCAAACCATACAATTTCATCACCAGACAAACAAAATGGCCGCATCGTTAACATCCCGCCTCCTCACTGAGCTCCTCCCCCCCGACCTGGCCGCCTCCCTCCGCCAACACCTCTTCAACCCCCGCGCTCCTCTCCAGATCTACAAGCGCCAACTATCATGGTACCTCCACAGGGGCCTCGCCTCCTTACTACCACATGTACAGCCTCTAGTCGACCGGCTCACAGACCTAGTCTTTGACAACCAGAGCCTAATGGGGATGGTAGTCCTGCTGGCGGTGCTGACCGGGGTCGTGATGGTGATGAACTGGATACGCAGGCTGGTGATGTGGTGGACGCGGCTGGCGTTACGGGCGGTGTTTTGGGCGGGAGTTATGCTTGTGGTGGCGTGGGTGTGGAATAGGGGCGTGGGGGAGAGTTTGAGGGAGGGAAGTCGGATGGATTAGTCTGGGGCAATCAGACCGTGGCGTGATCAGGAAGGACCAAGGCATGCTGCAATTGGGACTCAGGGAGCTGGCACAAAT
>SRQL01000254.1:0-37943 GCA_018360575.1 Claviceps sp. LM454 group G7
GGGGGGGGCTATTTTGAGTTATACGTACGTACATGAGAGCATGGAAGCGTGGGGGGATAGAACAAGAGGGGGATGGATGGGCAACGCATCATTTTTGTTTGACATGGCGGGATGATATTTATGGGAGGATACAAGATGGTAGCCGCGGAGGTGTACTAGGTACTCATGACTGCATTTGCACGTACAGAGAGGGAGAGAGAGAAGTTCTCGTTTGTGGATCAGTTTTTGGACAAGTTCAGCGGGCAGGAGGATAGCATTCACGCACAATACCTAGGTATCTGGCAAAAAGCATACGGAAGTTCCCACATTTCCACCCAGTGAAGTTCTTGACTACAGCAAAAAGTCTCTGCATCTGGTCTGCTAATCTCATTGAACATAGTTTTGGACATGTATTTAATTTAGCTCAGTGGCTTTCGTTGTAGACGTAATACATACAGGTCTCTTTTCTCAAAACGCCGCGCTATGCTATAGATCTTGGTGATTTGTCTGCCTCTGTGTCTCATCCCGAAAGACAAAAGAAAAATCCAGACGAAGAAGTAGAAGAAAGACAGGGACAGAAGCAAGATGAGGAATACATAGAAAGAAAACAAGACATGTCCAGGAAAAGTACCAACAAAGAACGACGATGCACTTGCAACCATCAGTCTTCGTCGTCCGGAACCTCCGCCTCATCATGCGGCTCCTTCGGATCCTGCGCCTCGTGATACTGCACACAGTCATCAATATAACTCAATATCGACGCCACACTGTCCTCGTTGGTCACATCCAGTTTCAGGTAGTTAATCATGCTGAAGCTCTCAATTAAGCCCGCAACCGCACGATTTAACCTCCGGAAACTAGCGCCCCCCATAATCTGCGCCTTATCATCCGGCGGCCGCGACTCATCATCCTCACCAGCAGCATCAGCATCAGCATCAGCATCACCCAGCGCCCCAGACGACCGCCCCTCCGTAACACGCCTCACGCGCTGCCTCTCCATAGGATCATCATCCAGCAACCCCACATCTGGAGTCAAAAACCGCTTCAAATCCTTCTTCTTGACCTGGTCCTTCACAAGATCCATCTTTGACAACACATTGATATGGGGCACCTCCAGCATCAGCATCGCACTCATGGCACTCAGCGTCCCCGCAAAGAATTTCGCCCGGTCAACAACAAACGTCGCCTCGAGGAGATACACTGCCGCCATGCGGATATCCAGCGCGCCGGGCTGGCATAGGTACTTGACGAGGGTAGGCAGAATAGGCACGTGGGTGTAGAGCTCGATCTGGCCGGGCATATCGAAGATGATGAGGTATTCCTCGGTGAGGCTATCGAGGGCTTCGGTGAGCCAGTCGAGGTTTTCCATGAGGAATTCGAAGCAGTAGATGAGGCCGCCGTTGGGGCCTAGGCCGACTTCTTCCATGGCGTCGCGAAGGGAGATGAGTTCTTTGATGTCTAGGTCCGGGGTGTGTTCGAAGGTCTCGGCGGCGGGGTCGAGGTTGACGTAGAAGGCGGAGCGGCGGTTGAGTTGGAGGTGAGTAATGAGGGCGGCGCAAAAGGTGGACTACTGGGTTTTGTTTTTTCTCTTGTTAGATCTCATGGTGTGTGATATGCTTGCCGTGTTTTTCATTGATGGGGGGTGAGGGGGGGGGGCTGTGTCTGTATCTGTATCTGTGTGTTGGAGCTGAAGCTTTGGCAGCTTTCTGTTCGCACCTTGCCTGCCCCGGCGGGGCCCATGATCATGGTGCCAAACTTGCTCATGATGATGGCTGGAGTTGCGCGCGCACAATGGCGAGGCTCAAGAAGTCGCGGAATGGAAAGCTGCGGCTGTCTAGATTGGCTTGGCTGATGCAATGTGTACGTGATATAGTCTGGGCTGGACGAGGGAAGGTAACGCGGTGTGGTGCTCAAAGTGGTTCTGCAGTTTGGGAATTTTTTCTCCGCTGATGAGATGGATCAGCGCGGAAACAACTTCATGGTGGGGTTCAGCGCACGGTGTGGTGTGTGTACCAGGTACGTAGGTACCTACGCAACTATGAGGTAGGTACCTAATGTACATATCCCTTACCTAAACCTACCTTACCTACCTGTACATACGAATAGGTAAGCAGCAAAGGCTGCAAAGCAACATCCAAGGCAAGTTTTAGGCCGGTGCCCTCGACGAGGTGGCAGAGTGAGAGTTGCTGTACATACATACGTATATCTAGCCCGTGAGACAAGGCGCTACAGCTCAGGTACTACAGCTGACTCCTTAGGCAATGTAGGCTGTAGCACAACTCTGTCAGTGGTCAAAGACTCACCGCACCATCACAGGCAAAGCATCACAGGCAAAGCCCCAACTGCGGTTCGGGCGGTCGGCGACTCGGCGTACAATACGGAGTAGTACTGTAGCAGCCGCCGATGCACAGTATGTAACTGTTGTAACAGCTATCGCAAAACTCCCACGTCGTATCGTATCACATCGGGCCCTCGGGAGTCGGGGGCCATGTCAGGGCATCGACGTCTGCAATGGGCAGCAGTGAGCACTGAGCACCACGTTTCTTGTTTGGATCCAGGCACTGGCCGTACTAATAAAAGGCGTACTATAAAAGCTCAAGAGTCTATACCTAGACCGCAACCCCGGCTGAGGCGCTGGAGCTAGAGGAGCCTCGAGATGGCGCAATCTCTCGTTTCCGGAGCGTCGATGTACATAGGTAGGTTACAGGTACCTCTACGTCTGTTCGTCGCAACCTGCCACAACCCCTCATCGCTTGCCGCAAGTTGCAAGTTTGTACAGTACCTAACCCCTTAACCCCGATGTCAGCTTGCGTGCTCACTGCTCACTGCTGTTAGCCCGGTCTTCGGAAGTACCTGCACAAGACACCAATCACAGCCCCGTGCCTGTGGTACCCCCTCATGCTACGCTAGCAACTTGCTGCGAACTCCATGCTCATTTTTGCACACAAGGTTCCTGGTCGCCGACCCATCCAGAAAAAATAATCGGCATAAAACCTCTCCGCCTTTGTCTCCCCCTCCCTGCTGTCCCTCAAGTTCTCAACCTTTTTTCTCTGCTCACCTACACCCCTTTTTGAACCATCACGAGCTTTTCTCGCAGTCGTACGTGCCTCTCTCCATTCCATCAGCATCCGCTCCTGCAGGCTTCAGCCCTTGTGCTTGACCTTCTGATTCAGCGGTTTCTCGCCAGCTCTCAACGGAAGCTAACGAACCCACCCACAGTCTGCCCCAATCTCGCAAACGTGTCTTGAACTCTCGCAGAGCTTTCTTTCGTTCTTTTCCTACTAGGGAGCAGTTTTTGCATAGTCATCTACTGTCATAATTGCAACCTCCTTCTACTCATCCACTCGTCCCCCCCAATTCTCTCATCCTCAACACAAAATGTCCGGCACCAACGGCACCAACGGAGCTGCTGCCCCTCAAGGCACTTTCCTCTTCACTGTAAGACCAAGCGGTTCCCGAAAACCCCTCGCACCCCCCACCCTATCAAAAAATAGAAACAAAAAAGGCCAAAGCAAATTATTTTCGGCCACTCGGCGCACAATTGCTAATTTCCATAGTCCGAGTCTGTCGGTGAGGGCCACCCCGACAAGATCGCCGATCAGGTCTCAGATGCCATCCTCGACGCCTGCTTGGCGGAGGACCCCCTCTCCAAGGTTGCTTGCGAGACTGCCACCAAGACCGGCATGGTGATGGTTTTCGGTGAAATTACCACAAAGGCCAAGCTCGACTACCAAAAGGTCGTCCGCGACGCCGTCAGAGACATTGGCTACGATGACTCGTCCAAGGGTTTCGACTACAAGACCCTCAACCTGCTCGTCGCTATCGAGCAACAGTCCCCCGACATCGCCCAGGGTCTGCACTACGACGAGGCACTCGAGCGCCTCGGTGCCGGTGACCAGGGCATCATGTTCGGCTACGCTACCGACGAGACCCCCGAGCTGTTTCCCCTCACTCTCCAGCTTGCCCACAAGCTGAACGCCGCCATGTCTGCTGCCCGCCGCGATGGCACTTTGCCCTGGCTCCGACCTGACACCAAGACCCAGGTCACCGTCGAGTACAAGCACGACAATGGCGCTGTCGTTCCCCTCCGTGTCCACACTGTCGTTGTTTCTGCCCAGCACTCTCCCGACATCACCACTGAGCAGCTGCGCAAGGAAATCCTGGAGAAGATTATCAAGGCTTCTATTCCCGCCAAGTATCTGGACGACAAGACCATCTACCACGTAAGCAAGATTTATTCGCGCATCCGCACAATCTGTTGAAACAAAGCTAACCCATATTTCTGTAGATCCAACCCTCTGGCCTTTTCATCATTGGTGGTCCCCAGGGTGACGCCGGTTTGACCGGACGCAAGATCATTGTCGACACCTACGGTGGCTGGGGTGCCCACGGTGGTGGTGCCTTCTCTGGCAAGGACTTCTCCAAGGTTGATCGTTCTGCCGCCTACGTTGGCCGCTGGATTGCCAAGTCTCTCGTCCACGCCGGTCTCGCTCGCCGAGCCCTCGTTCAGCTGTCGTACGCCATTGGTGTTGCTGAGCCCCTGTCCATCTATGTCGACACCTACGGCACCTCCACCAAGTCGTCTGATGAGCTCGTCGAGATCATTCTCAAGAACTTTGATCTGCGACCCGGTGTCATTGTCCGTGAGCTCAGTCTGGACCGTCCCATCTACCTGCAGACTGCCAAGAACGGCCACTTTGGCACCAACCAGTCCTTCACCTGGGAGCAGCCCAAGGAGCTTAAGTTCTAAGCTGTCCCAAGTTCTTTGAACAGGAATGCATTGCGCGCTACAGCTGAGCGACGGAGTTGAGAGAATTCAACAGCCTCTCCATTGACCAAAGTATACCACTATGTTACGATGGTTTTTATTTTTCATGGCATTTTCATGCACTGGCGTACGGTTCTCAACGAAACCATGATATACTCCCCACACGGGCGTGAGGGACGGGCGGTTTCTGGCATATGACTTTTTATCTCTTTAAACTTTTTATTTACTCAAATTCTTTCTCTTTTTCTCCAATTCCTCCTTCAGAAATTTTGACTATTTTCTCGTCATCCTGAATGGGAAAGGAAACTAACGCGTTTGAATGTTTTTGTTTTACTGGGAAACGGAGCGGCGGCGTCTTTCAACAAAGACCACTATTGGGACAGGAAACCTGCATTTGCATGAGGCGAAAGCACATGGTCCAACAAGGAGACTTTTCTATTATGATACCCCTATCAAAGAAGGGCACCACAATTTTCGAGAAAAAGCGTGCTTTCCGGCGTTTTGGGGGACAGAAGAAGAACTTCAACATCTTTTTACATTCCCCGTGTTTCTCTGGCCGAGCTCATGCAAGTCCAGTCAAGTCGGAGCATACCTAGGGGGGAGCGTGTAGCTGTGGGTGGAGGAGGAAAGGGGGAAGTCTGCGAGAAAGGGGAATGACAGCCTTTGCTTTTCTGTCTTTTGTCTTGATTTTTCTCGTAGGCGAAGTTGGATGACAGATGCAGCTAGAGACTGAAGAAACACTTGAAGAGGGAATTGATCTGCGATGGACTGATGTAACTCGTGAGACGATGTCTGAAATGGCGTGTTGTGTTGATGGGATCAGATTACATCACGTGCAGCGAGAGTATTGGTCCATTTAGGGACTAGTATGTACAGCGATAGGTTACGAAACCTTCAATCTGTAGTGAAAATAACACAACATGTTTACGAGAGCACCGCTTCCAAACCCCTCGTGAAGGGCAATTTTTGCCTATACGTTTTGAGCCGGGTTAAGCTCACAGGTTTAATACTCGACATCGATCTCTTACGCGCCGCGTAGCCTTGTGAAGGCCTGATCAAAGGGTTGCTTTGCGAAGTTCACCCTAAACTTCTGAAGTCGCTGATGAGAGCGCAAAACATCGAAAACTTTTAATTTATTTTGTTTCAACCGCCTCGAAATCGAAAAAGAAAAGAAAAACCCCTCCGTTCAAAGCAATGACCGATACCATGAACTTTGACGAAGGGGCTCGAATCCCAAATCTCACATATCAACCAAGACATTTGGTTTAGCCGCTGAAGGTGAAGCTCAGAGGAAAGGTGGTCGCGTACGTCATCGAAAAAGATTTATCAATATGCCTGATCGAGAAATCGAAGGGAGCTTCAGACAAGGAACAAAGTTCTGAACCTGGCGAATCGAGCAATACAGTACGTTGTCGTTGTATGCGGACTTCATCTCGATGTCGCTGTTGATGAGCCGTCGGCGGTAATCTTGGATTTTCGCCCAGTTTCCGGTGATGGTGCGTTGAGGTTTGAATTGGAAAGATATAATCTTGGCCGCGTATCAATCTGTCATCACGCTGTCAGGCTGTCCATACCTGTCTTGCAGTGAAGTCCACAGATCCATGGCTGTCTGCACATCTTGGAAGAAACCCTGGTCCTCAATGAAGAGAGATCCCAAGATTATATCTGACGCTTTGCCATCGGCTATTTCGAACTCCTTTTTCAGCTGATAGCCTCACGAGGACCAGAGTTTCTTCCAAGATGCGCAGACAGCCATGGATCTGTGGACTTCACTGCGTTTAAGGTATAGATAGCCTGACAGCGTGATGGCAGATTGATACGCGGCCAAGATTGTATCGTTCTAGTTCAAACCTTACCGTACCATCGCCGGAAACTGGGCGAAAATCCAGGACTACCGCCGACGACTCATCAACAGCGACATCGGGCTGAAGTCCGCATACAATGACAATGTACGAGAATTGCGATGTGATCGAAAGGGTGTCGCGGAAGTTAGATGTGCGGACGATTTTTCAATGTTGTTATCCAATGTTCTTTACGCACTACATTTGGGAGTCAGTTTGTTATCGGTACGGTGCCTATGCCAAGCAGGAGATATGAGTTTCTCTGGCACTGCAACAGAATTATGTATCTTTAGACGATGGAAGAATGTACTTACAGCCAAGATGCGAAATGGACTTTATGTCGTATCGCATATCTCGAAAGGATTTCAAGAAACTGCACTGCCGAGCATAGAGATCGACTCTATCGCTCCGGAAACTTCTCATGCGAAACTTTATTCCAAGATGCCGCTGGAATTTTGGTACGAAGCTGTTGAGCACGATGTTCAGATACGAAACAAAATGATACGGGGCCCACACGCAACGGCCAGCCTGTAAGTCCAGAGGAGGCATACCTATACTGGACAGAAACCCGACATGAACCACATCCGAAGATGGAATTACTTTGTTGATCGCAAAGCAATCCCAAAAGGCGAACGGCGAGATAAGTTTGTCAACCCTGGTCATGTTGGCGTGTAAGTGAGGTCATTCAGACCATTAGGAGGTAGGTAAGTAGGTAGGTACGTCAAGACACTGTAAAGTCTATTCTCCAGAACGTGGATAGTATTATAACGATTCAAACCCCCTCGCCTAGACTACTCAAAGAATTCTGTGCAAAAAAAACGATGAACTGATGATTTACACTAGCCATTTATACGTGTAGCGAATTTACATGATGGCAGACAGGTAATATACAACTCGTGACGCGACATGACAAATAAATGTGCATTTAACGAATGCTTTGTTTACTTCCCCTGATGGATCTTACTCCCGATGCTTTCGAAGCCAGACTTTGACTTACCTACCCCAACCGTCCTTCCGCTCGGTCACACTCCCCCAAGAAGCGATATATCCCTTCAAGACCCTCATAGTCGGCAGCATCCGCACCCGAACTCACAGGCAAAGACATGGTCCCATAGCCTTCCAGGTCTGATGACCCAGGATAGTCCAACTCCGTTCCAGAGGCAAACGCGTCCTTAATAAAGGACTCCTCCTCCACAGAAGACACCGCATCCTGCGCGAAACTGCCTTCATAGCATCGTGCCGATCCCCCAGGCGAACTAATCGCCCCTTCAGACTGCGGCGCAAAAGGAAACTGCAGAGCCACAGGAACACCTACAGCAGCATCAAACTCCGCATCCTCACCCACAAGCCCCCGCTGAACACCCAAATCATCACACAGCCGCTCAACAGTACCAGCATCCACGCCCGGAAACCGCACACGAATCGTATCGCTCTTATCCAGATACGTCGGCAACGACCCCAACGCAGATAACCTCCGCAAATCAGCATACACGACCGCCAAGTCCTGCAGCGCTCTTCCAAAATCCGCAGACAAAACATCCAGGAATCCCTCCGTGTCGAGACAAGTAGCCTGTGTCGCTGCGCCCGCGCCCTCAAAGCCCGTACACGCGCTGCTACTCAAAGCCGCCGCAAGAGGACTCATCGCCGTAATCGTAGGGCTCAGTCGGAAATCCACAAACGACCCCGGCGACCAGCCTGGCATACCGGACATCTTATTCATAGCTTCATCCTCGAGGCACGACACCGCCCGGTACTGGTGCCCCCCGCGAGGACCAACTCCATCATAGCGAATCTTCTGGCCTGATACAAAGAAAGCTCTCATCGCTTGTGACACGTTCTGTATGACTTGCGCGGGCGAGGCGGGCG
Source organism: Claviceps sp. LM454 group G7 (assembly GCA_018360575.1). Lineage (NCBI taxonomy): Eukaryota > Fungi > Ascomycota > Sordariomycetes > Hypocreales > Clavicipitaceae > Claviceps > Claviceps sp. LM454 group G7. The sequence continues at coordinate 8,455 of SRQL01000254.1, forward strand.
TGTGAGAAAAGTACCGCGCGCCGTTGCTGCCGCCGAGGGTGTACCCCCCTGCGGTGCGTGGCATGGCGCCCCCTGTGAGGTTCGGGCGCAGGGTATGCGCGAAGGGGGCTCGGCCGGAGAATTGGGCGATGCGGCGTGATGTATTCGAGGAGGGTAGCTTGGTGCGGTTGGAGTAAGGGCTCTGGGGGACGCGGAGCTCTGTGGTGATGAAGCGGCGAACGGTGCGGTTGAGGTTGAGGAAGTTTGCGCGGGTGCTGCTGGAGAACCAGCGGGTTCCTCGGCGGGATTGCTGTTTGAGAAGCGCGGCTGGGTGGATGGGTTGGCGGCTGGTGTAGCTGCTTCGGAGGGGGATTGCTTGGAGTTCGTGCTGGGAGGATTTGCTGGCGCTGGGGAGGTTTGTTTGGAGGGCTCTGGAGGTTTTGGTGAGGGCGCTGCGAAGGAAGCGAAGGGCTGCCGGGACCCATATTGCCCCTTGGGACACCATCTTGGTAAGAGTCTTCTCCTTCACTTGAGAGCTTGGTGTTAGAGAGTTAGATGGTGAAGAAGATGGATGATGGAGATTTGAGTGAAGTCCGGGTGACGGACGGATGGTGTGACGCTCACTTATAACAGTTATGCGGCCGTCTAGGTACGAAGCGGCAGTGCACACTGGGACTCGGAGTTTCGCCACCCGAAGTTCCACTTTGGTCTTGGGCCGGTGCTCCGCCACATAGCGAGAGCCACTAGGTACATACGTAGGTACCTAAGGTGGCTTGTGGCGCATGGACCTCTCTCACCGCTAACCTAGAATTAGTTAGACTCTTTTTTCTGCCCCAATCTCTTCCCTTTTGTGCACGAAAATTTCTCGAGCTTGTTCCCTTCTTCGCCTTCTTCCCTTCTCTTGCAGCATCGCACCTCATGTTGTGGGAGAACGAAGCAAGCGCCTTCATCTCCCATATCATGATGGTGCGATTGAAAATTACCTTGGTAAGAATCTTCCCTTATCTTTCATCTCCTGCACACGGTCTTCTGTGATGAATACCTTACACGAACAATCCAAATCAGACCACTATCATGGTGATCCAAATAACTCTAGAATTACACTGAGGAAGCCTACAAACAACATCAGTTGCGTTGAAGCTCGCAACATTAGCTAACTGATTAGCAGAACAGGTTGAAAATCTTGCAATGAAGTCGTTGCAACTCAATGACACCATCAATTCGCAGAAATATCATAAAAGGTTGGTTCTTACTCATGACTTTTGACCCTGCTACCCTACCCCTCCAAGTGATGAACAAACCGACACCTTAGGGATTCCTCATGCTTAATACATGATGTGGATAACGTTGTTATAAGTTTCAGCCTTGTCTGATTGGAGATTTATACCCTTTTTTTGTGTGAAGCTAGCCGAAGTTGTCTAAATATGCTGACACCTTCATCATAGGTACATAATTGCACCCCTCTCCTGGATCTTGCATGAAGCCATTGAATGATGAAGATTTGAACGAACGGGCGGACATATCGAGCCTCGCCGTCTTTCATCCTTGAAAGCGAGGACGTACAATCCTTGTGGTGAAAGACTGGCGAGAACTCTTGATGACACTTCGTCACCTGATTGTGGCCTTTTTGGCAAAATGTTGGTTGGACTGCGGTTGAATTATCTGGCTGACTGACTGTACACTAGGTAATCGCATATTCGTACTGAATTGATTTGTGCCCCAGATGTTGCAGACTATCGTGATGAGTTTACCAAAGTATTCACACTGTTTGATTCACAATCATTTGATTGCTGGAACATGAACACACCCACAACTTCTGAATGATAGTCGGTATGTCCCCCTTCCTCCAGGCTTGACTGTTCATTAGACTAATGCGATGCAGATTGTTGGCATTCCTTTTACACGATCGGATGTCTTGACATGGCACTAACTGTCACGTCAGGTAGATGAGTTTTCCATGCGGTTTAGTTTGCGGCATCAGCTATTCGGTAAGCCTTTTTTTCTTTTCGCAGTCGCAACCGCCAAGATGATGACTTCATACATTTCACTGAGTTCATCGTGATGAACAACCTACAATTCAATTCACCTTGGAGAACTGATTTGGCGTTACTTGACACGTTTCAATACCACGCATTGTTTGTTACGCGGCAGTAGCTAATGAGACGCTGTCTGATTAGATTGATGGGTGACAGCACCAACGGTTGAATCGCGGCCACAGAAGGTCTGATGCACATAGCCAAATTTGAATACAAATGTACCTCTTTTCAAGCAATTTCGTACGAACGTGTCCACAACTATGTATGAAGGTATGTATCCCATTGACAGTCTTAAGATAAGTCTCGCTTCAGGTCACGCGCTCGGCGCTCCATACCCCCCCTGCTGGACGGTGGTGACTTCGAGTGACATTGACAGTGGACAAAAAATGAAAATTGTTCCTCGTCGCTCGGTGGGGCCTGAAGTGATATCGAGTGATCTGGATGAATGAAGGGTGAACGAAACCGCCACTGCGTTCCTTCCACCGCCGCCTTTCGCTTTATTAGCCACTTTCGACTACATGCTGTACTCCCAAAATGGACTTCGAGAATATCGACTCATCAGCGCAACCAACTCAGAAGATTTCAAAGCGGAAGCTAGCTGCCCAGCAAATAGGGGACAATACTGAATCCTCGAAACTGCCTGATCGTAACCCCCCATATCGCATCATTCCATCGATTTTGCCCTGAACACCTCGTCAATATCAGGCACGCAGTCTCAAGGGTTCAAATTGTCTCCTTTTTTGCTGGGCAGCTATGAAGTTGAAGAATCTTCGAGCGATGATGAAGCTGAGCATGTCGCTATTCTCAAATGGGTTCCGACATGTGTTGCGAAGATCTATGTTTTCCTAGCGATTTTGATCTATGACGGTATCCATAAGCAGGACAAATTCGAGGATTATTGGTCGGATGATGGATCCAATAAATGTCGCGACCGGGCCCGGGTTACCGACGCACAATATACTGAAATTCATGACAGATCGCGGGTGCAAACAATCTTTTTGCCACAGTCACATTTTCGATTCTTTTAACGAACCCCAAGATACTGGCGGGCGATTCAATTTCACCCCCCACGACCTTATAGTCTCAATCGGCTGGAAACACTTTTCGGGGGATAATTACCTTGGCACGAGATCTTTCTTTCAGTGTAACGGACCATACACTCATCCACGGCAATCTCTAAGCACCTCTTCAAGCCGGCCCTGGTTGAAGAGGTGCCTAGAGATTGCCGTGGATGAATGTATGGTCCGTTACACTGAAAGATCTTGCGCCAAGGTAATTATTCCCCGAAAACTGATTCCAGCCGATCGAGACTAAGTATCTAGGGGTTCGTTAAACGGATCGAAAATGCGAATGTGGCGATAAAGTTGTTTACACCCGGCGATATGTCATGAATTTGAGTATCGTCGTTAACCGGGCGGTCGCGACATTTATTGGATCCGACCAATGATCCTCGAATTTGTCCTGGTACCATAGTGATCAGTACAGGTCATACAAAAGGAATCGTCATCGAATTTGCCGAGGTCCATGGCAAGCTTTGGTCTAGAACTTCCTGCTGGACACAGTTGATGATTTTAAGAAACTCAACTTCCTCATGCGAGTCCCGGAGGCCAAGCAGTTCAGGATTGATGAGGGGAAGGCCAAGTCGGTCATGTGTGATGCCCCGTCTCTGGAAGATCAAGGATTTCTACACGAATACGACTCAACCTCCTTTGCGACAAACCGGAGCTCATAATCTATTGAACCAAGCATAGGGTGGTTGGGACACGTTGGGTTGATTGACCGTGAGGTTCTACTACATACATACATGCTATGTACTCCGAGTGCCACGGCCCACGAGGAAAAAAATACATACCTTGGCAGGGACAACCTTCAGGTCACATGATCTAGCTCGATAGATATTCTCAACATACGAAGTATTTGTACACCTTTTTCTCTCTTGATTCTGCTTCAACGCAATTACATGTCTTGTTCACCCACTGTCTTCTATCCCAACTGAACACGAGCCAAGATGTTGAAGTCGAGCGTTCATACCCACGATGCATCTCACAAGGTCCCAGTTCTCAAATGCGCCGACCCAGTCCGTGACCACGATACCTGTGCCCGCGCAGCCAACCTTGAGCTGGAGAGGGCCCTTGCCGTCGTCGCCATGATGTCCACAGAGGTAGTCAATAACGGCTGGATTCACCTTGGCTGCAATCCTCTCCGGCCAGCAGGTAGCATTAAAGAAGTTGCTAGCGGTGAGGAAGTTGACGAAAAACGGCGGAGGCCGCGCATCCGGGTCATGATTCGGCATACCAGCCAGCGCAAAAGTCTGTTCCGCAGCCCGTTCCAGCTGACGGCGAGTAAACTCAATCTTCTTGTCAATATTCTGGCTCTCCGAGATTTCATAGAAATCCTGAATCCGGAACCCCCCACCCCCACCGAGGCCATCCTCGCAATTATCAGGCCACTCCTGCGCATCGAGGCCATACCCACCCCCATCTCTCATATCATCATCCAGCCCAAACCGACGGACAAGCACAATCTTGCCACGCGCTTCCCCCAAGGTAGGAACCCTGGGATCGGTCCACCAGCGATCAGCCCTCTTCTCAGTATACCGATTCTTGAGATGGTGCCCCATCTGCCCATCCGTAGCCTTCCCAGTCCCTTCCCGCTTCACGCTCATAATCACAGCCTCACTAGGATTCTCCTCCAAAAAGCGATACACATCCTCAAGCATATCCCCAAAATACTTGGTCCCACTCATTGAAATCGGAAACGCACCATGCACCAATGCAAGAGCATCATCATCCGGCTTCGCCGACACACGAATATCCAAAAACCGAACCCCATTCTCCAGTTGTTCCTCTATAGTCGTCGCCTGGCACCGCACCGACGGGAGAGCCCTATGACAAGTCGGCGAGTTGTGCGTCCCAGGAATAGACAGCAACGTAAGAGGCCATTCATCCCTCAATTCCTGCATCCAGGCCTGGAGTTTCGCCGAAGAGAAGACCGTGAGGAGGGCCCTGCTGGGGATATACACAATCGTGAGATCGTGCGGCCCGTTGGTCAGTTTCCGCATAATGGTGGATTGGGTGCCCATGCTGGGCACATCGGCTTCGTAGCGGTGGTCGCCCTCGGTGCGGAAAGTGAGGCGTATGACTTCGTTGGATAGATCTGTGGGGGGGATGTCTGTGAGGGTGGTTTGGAAGGGGGCTGTGTGGAAGGAGACGGTTTGGGTGAAGAGGGGGTCGCCGATGGGTTCGTAGGCGTATTTGAGGGGCTCGGTGGCGTTGAGGAAGCCAGTGACGGAGGAGGAGACGTTTTGAAGGAGGGAGCCGAGTTTTATGCGGGAGCTTTGGAAGCGGTGGACGGAGAGGAGGTCGAGGGGGTGGATTGTGAGGTTGCGGATGGTGAGGGCGGCCATTGTGCTGGCTGAGTTTGGACTTTTTTTTCGTTGAGATGAGTTGTGAGTTGGGTGGGTGAGGTTAGATAGATGAAGGTAACTAGACGGCCAGATGGACGATTCGAACGGATGAAGTCAGATGTGTAGGTAGGTTAGGCGAATTCAGACGGACGAAGCCGTTGGCGGAGGTGTGATTCGCGACTGAGAACGTCTACTGAACTATGTCGTTGTGTCTCGCGAGTACGATGACGTGAATGATGAATGATGATTTGTAGGACGATGCGTGTGCGGCCGGTCTCGTACAGCAACAATCAAAGAAAAGACAAGGCGTGAAGTTTTCGGGATGCAGATACATAAAGCAGAAGCTGTCGTTTACGTCGTTTATTTGTCCAGACGCCGTCTGGTTCCATTTGTACTTTTTTACGAGGTGGCTTGGTTGGGGTGGGCCGAAACACCAACAGATGCGGACTCATGCGGATGCTTCGAGCAGGCGGCACTGCGGCAGGCAAGAAAGCGGGCAGAAGTGGAGAGAACACAAGAGGGGTTAAAACTTACTCCGTAAAAGTTAAAGCCCATCCAACCAAGACTAAAGTCGAGCGGGAAGGCAAAACAACCGTTTTCTGCACCATCAAGGACCAGAGCGCTTCCGACGTTGATTGGCAATTACATACCTACCTACTGGATTACCTGGTTGCTTTTTGATGATGCACGATTTCACGAAAGGGCGTTGACTCTTGAGTTTTTGAGTACGACTGTAGGAAGCGTGATCTGTAGGAGCCTAGGAGGAAGGTCGCACGATCATACTCCGTACCTCATGACACAGATGGAGAAGATGTGAGTGTGTACCAACTCCGTACTGTAGAATCAATTTATACTCCGTACCCCCTCAACAATTGATGAGAGAATAGGAAACGTAGAAAAATTAAGGTCGGTCAAGGAAATGGAAAGGTCAAAGAAAAAAAATAAGCGATGAGTAGGTACCTATCAAGGAGAAGAGCAAAGACGGCACACTGACTAATTACCTACTCCTGGAACTCCTAGAACGATGCAGCAAGCCCAAGGGGGTATCCCGATTCCCAACAACTCGGCAATCATGACAACAACTACTCGGTAGGTATGTAGCCAAACGACGTCTTCAGAGGAGCGATGAAAAACAAGGCAACGAGAAGCCTCAAAAAGAAAATGTAATCCTGTCAACAACATCTCCAACGCCGCCGCCGCAACAGCTCGGTCTGCCTCCCCCTCTGCCTCTGCCTCTGCCTCCGCCGCTGCCCCCTCAAATAATCCCTCACAAAAGCCTCATGGCCCACCACATTCCCCTCCCCATGAACCTCCAACCCAGCATCCACCTCAATCCTCACAGGCCGCGGCCTTCCATCCTCATCAATCATCGGAATTCCGCACTGGCCTGCACTGTTCTCCTGTATGGCATGCACCACAGCCCGGGCAATAGCATTGGCGTGCTGCGCGGGCGTTTCGTTGATGCACACGTGGTTGTTGTTGCTCGAGATGCGGACAGAGGAGTTGATGCGGAGGATGATGCCTGAGGGGGAGTCGTCTGTGTCGCTGTCGCTGTCTTGGGTGGATTCGGTGTCAGGGGCTGCTTGTTGGCCGTGAGTGCTGCTGGCGATGCTGGTGTTGCTGCTAGTGTCGTTGGTGTTGTGGCAGCTGGTGCTGACGAGGGAGGCCAGAGATGAGCGGCCGAGGTCGAGGAGGACGGGGAGATGGCAGCGGGTGCTGGAGGGGGGGATGTTGAGAGGACAGGACCTGTGTTGGAGTCGGAGATAGGGAGAGTAGGCTGGGGGAGGGTTCGTATAGCATCGAGGAGCTTCTTTGGAGAGGAGGCCGTGGAGGTTTGAAGTGGAGGAGGGGGGATGGGAGATTGAGGATGCCATGATGGTTTCGTCCCGTGTGACCGTTTCTTTACAAACGGGTTCCTGGGTAGAGGCGAGAGAAACACTTTCTTCTTGACGCTGATGGAAGAAACCGTTGAGCACCGGGAACAGATCTTCTGAAGGGTTTCAACTTCCCCGTGTATTTGTGGTGTGGTATGGGACCGTGGAACGACGGTTGTAGCCTCGAGGTTGGCAAACACGAACAGTGACGGAAACCACGGCAGTACGGCTGAGTAAATGCTCGACTGGGGATGTTTCCAAGGTAAGACGTGAACAATGGCGACTAAAAAAAGGTCCAAGGAGGTTTGAGAGCTGTTGTAGAACGGTCTAAGTCTCCAGAAAGAGGCAGACAAGCTGATCTTATAGAAGATGACGGCAAACAAATATGTTTGAGAATTATCGCACTAAGTGCAAGATTATTGTCAATCGCCTGTATTCTTCACGACTCACGAGGCAGACAGGCCAACATGAATGATGATGATGATGATGATGATGCTGATGATGCTGATGATGCTGATGATGCTGATGATGCTGATGATGATGAAGAAGAAGAAGAAGAAGAAGAAGACGGCAGATGAAGCTATTCAATTCATGAGCTATTGTCGCGCAATCAAGAAGCATGCAAGCCAACTTCAATCAGATGAAGGAAAAGCAAAGATATCTAAGAGCTATTTGTTGTCCCGAGAGACAGCAGCCCATCGAGTATAAATCAGATACCTGCCAAAGTGCCACAATCGAACACCTACCACCTCGCAACCGACCTACATGTAGGTAAGTCAGCAGTGAGCACGTCACGTCCAGTACGTCCACATCCAGCAAGAAATGTTAGTCCGTGACTCCGCCAGACGCACACGCCCCCTCCCTGATGATAAGGTGAATAGGTAGAATGCGCTTTTGTCCCCCCCGGAATGCCATTGAAGTAAAGGATCGCATCTCGATGTTGAAAAGTGATGTGTAATGTTTGCGTCTAAGTGTGTGAGAGAATGGGCATCACGGGGTGCCGGGAGGACAAGAAGGAATGGAGGGGGAAAGGAGCCACCGTTTTGCGCCACAGTATAAAGGACTTGCATGAACCTGTATGTATTACTTCGCATTGCGTACGTGATTTTTATTATTTATTTGATATTTGTATTGTTTGTGATTTGTATTGTTTAAATCCCACAAGCTATTCTTTCTCCCATGTCTTGTTTTACAATTTGCCTCGGAGGAAGAGGACAATACGGAATAGAATAGAGGTGTGGCTTTTAGGTGGATGATGGTCTGTGGGTTTGACTTTGGCGGCTGTATCCGTACTTTCTTACCCATTTTGGGCCGGCGACTTGCTTTCTGCTATGCAAAGCTTGCTGGGACTTTTTCTCGTATACATTTGGCATGCTGAGAGGCTCTGCTCGCGAGTCGCTTACATGGCTTACATGCAACGCATTCTCGCACTCACGGAGTACTCCGTATGCGTACCCCTTGGACAGAGAGGTTCAGCCTTGAGCCGCCCTGGCCACATGGAATAAAATCCCCGAAGAGGGGTGTGTGTGACTGCGCGTGCAACATCCCTGTGCATATGCATCACAATAACAAGACGAACGCACGCACCGGGCTCTTTCCCGAAGTCGGACTTGTTCTCAACCACCAAAGGCATTTCTTGAACTTCTTCACGCACACGCATTGCTGCAAGTTCTGCAACATAGAGACCGGATGGAGTCTAGGACGACGGCCGGGGGTAAGGTATGGGTCGGGGACTTCGGGAAAGCTTGAGCTTGAGGTCAAGAGGTTGCCTGGCTGGCATGTGCTTGCCGGTGAAGGGCGGAAGCCTTTTCCGCAACTCGGTGAGCGTTGAGTTTGGTGATTACATACTCCGTATGCTGATTAGACGCTTCATCGAGTTAGGTTGCTTCCGCTCGGCGCTTCTCCATCGTTGGGCCTTTTGGGCCTGGGCATCGTGGTCGGAAATAAGCGGTTCGGGAATCTTCCGCCACGCAGCTCCGGGTCAGTTTCAAGCGACAGGGTCGACGGAATTAGATGCCGTGTCACCGTGTGTGTGATGATGATGAAGCGTGTGCGTGTGTGCCTTTCTCCCGCCACTCCATTTGACAGAAACACTGCCTCAAGACGGAAAGAATCCCGCAGCAAGACAATACACAAATTACAATACATCATGTTGAGCATCCCCAACTCCAAAGCAACGTCCAGGCTTGCAACAAGTTACAAGTTACAAGTGTCAACAACTGATCGATGCCGACTTGCCCACAATAGACATCCGACTCGGAAAACTCCGACCGCCCGGCAAAGGACGAAGTTACTGATGACTATGATTCCAAATTACTGATTGACCAAGTTTGCAACCCCCCCCCCTTTGTGTCTCCTATTGTTCTGCCCCCCTCCATCAGCTACTAATTATTGTTGTTCCAAGCTCGAATTCCCATTCACATCCTCATCCGGACTAGCGTCCGTCGCGGAGACCTCCAGGAAGCCGAAGGGTCCAAGCCTCCAACTTCCAAGGCCGCCGCCAAGGCCCAGGGGCTGGGTGGGGGCCCCGCTTCTTTATCGCGGGGAGAAGAAGAAAGAAAACAATGCCGGCAACAACCTCGTCAGAATCACCATCACACGAACATCAGGTTTTCAAAGGTGCCGATGACTATGAGGCGTGGAGCCGTGTAGCCGCCGCGCCATTTCCAATCAGGAGTCATGGCGCGCAGGTGCCAGAGTAGGTAGGTAGGTAGGTAACCTATGTAGGTACATATGTAGTAGAGAAGTTGACAGTGTTTCAGCCTTTCAGGTGTGTGAATGGGAGAGCATCCAAGATCCGAGCCTGTTGTGATTGTTGGCTTTGGCTTGAACACGGGGCGGGACTCGGGAAGGCGCTTGAGAGTTCCCGTCTTGGCTATCCGGAGTGGGAGAGGCTGAGATGGCCAGATGGCGTAGCAACAATGGGGAATTGCTGCGGCTGCCAGCTGGAGTTGAATGGGTGGCGATGACTTACCATGAAACTTTCCTGGATGGATGGTTGACACTTACGCAAGGAAATGCTGATATCATGCATAACGTTTATCAAGTGACGACCAAGTTCCAACGGTACGGTGTACCTAATAACTCGACGTTGGAACTTGGGAAACATCCCGTGATTTGTAAAGCATCCGTCAAACACCTTTCTGGAGAATATCTCAACGTGAAAAAGAACCTTGCTCACGCGTTATCTTATACCCGGCTTCCTTTTCAACCCTGTCAGGACTCAGAGTACCTATGTACATACATAGTACCTAGGTATCGCCTGATTGGCACACAGAGGCCTAGGTAGCTGCAGCAATCGGACATTAATAACGCATTCAAAAGCCCGATCGAATGACGTTCTGTGTACATAGCTTGTCTTCAATGAAGCCAATCAAATCACCATCATCCATGGACCATGCCACCATGGGGAAACCCGGTATTCACGCAGCACTGACAAGTTACAACTGTGCTTCTTTCCCGTGGTCTAAATTGCAAAATCCTGCAAAACTCCATCCCGTCTATGCTATTATTCCCCTTGGCCTGCGTGCTCAGTGCTGGTCAGGGCGGTAAGCACTGGTGTGGCCGGAGGGCGTTCGTTGATCTTTGTATCAAGTTGGCATGGACGGAGTCTTAGCGGAGGAGGAGTCTTCATCGTTTTGCCTCTGTATTGTAATTTGTGTAGTCGTACTTTGAATCATATGTATTCATGTACATATATGCGTATGTAATCATGTACAGATTCGTTACGCGAGACATGTTTGGGTGATTACTGCGTAACTACCTACTAAATCTCTAGCTCTTGACGTGAACAATACCTAGGTACGCGTTCACGATGAAGCGGTAGTGGTCCATGCATGATGCAATCGATCAAAAAAAGAGCATCTAGTACAGCCTGATCTATCATATACCTACTGACAAATTATTAAAGGTCAACCGTCATTAGTACTTACAAATACCCAGAAATTCGGAATTGACGCCTTCACAGCCCTACTGCCGTACAACACTGGGCAACACCGGGAAACAGCGGGCAAGAACAAACCCGCCAAATGCATTGTAACTTGTTGGATCTCGAGCCACAAAAGGACTCAGGTATTCTCACGAAGGTTGAGAATCTTGAGATTAGGGAACCCGGGCCAAGTTTCAACAACCTTGAGGCCCGCAACGCGTTTTTGTCAGCAGCGTCAGCATCGCATCAACGCCTCTGACCAACAATGCCGACCGAGTTGTATCATGTACGGTATAACTTACTAATAACTAACTACCTGGTAATGCTCGAGCCTCGGATGTCTAGCGGTAGCCCCTTGATGCTACCGAGTCCCGTGCTGGTGCCAAGCGCATGACCTCATCGTGCGCATCTGGTGGCTTTCTTGTGGCAGTTCACAAGGGAGGGGGAGACCTCAGACAGCTGTGACGACTTCCAAGTTCCAAGTTGTTGCCGTTGGTTTGGCCTGTCTACAGTCTGTCTGTCTGTGGGAGCTGTGATGCCAACCGAGAGAATCAGATTATTCTCGGCTTTGTAGCTCCCCCTTTTTGCTTCAATTGGAAAGCTGCAGTTTCAACGTCCGTCGTCAGGTCCAATAAAGAAAGCAAAAGAAAAAGAAAACGCCAAGATCGCTCACGACAAGCACTGCGATCATCGATGAAATTGAATCGCCCGCCAGTAACCATAAAATAATCACGTCGGGACAGGCTGTGATGTAGGAGGCAGAATATGCGCCATTCTGGCTTCAAGTAATAACGGTAGTAGTAACACAGTTTCTCTCTCAGAAATCATGGCCGTGATGTCTGTCCGACAACATGCGCTATAGTGGCGTAGGGTAGTGATAAATGCGCTTCTCTTGAACCACAGCCCGTCATGTAAGTCTGTCTTAGGCTGACTCTTAGCAGCCGCAGTTGTAGTTTGTGTGTACATGCTTCCAGAACTCCTGAACACAGGACGTTATGGAAGTCTATAAACTTACGACATGACAATTACTTCCTAGTAGATGAGCATTGAAGCGATATTGCCCTCCCTTTTCGTGACTTGGATTCCATTCTGTTGCTGTCGTCTGCGTTCTGCGACCAGCGTTATCCATTCATTCTCTTTCGCGTCTTTTCTTTCCGCATCCCCCCCTTCTACTTTCCACTTCCCCTCCACGACCCCTCCAACAATCCAATTTCCAAGACATACATACTGTGCAGCTTTAACGAAGCCCCTGATCCCAAACTCGCCATGCTCATCACTCAAACGATTATTTCGCCCTCCTCTTACCCATAGACCCGCGAAACATACACAAGTCCCATATGTAAATTGTAATGCGCTCCCCAAAGTGAGTCAGTGACGCAAGTCGTGACTCGTAAGGTGTCGTGCGGTCCTCTCAAGAAACACAAGTCACGCTGCACCTGCACACGAAACAAACAAGTCCACACTGCACTGCACACGAAGGCGCACATCTTCCAACAAAAGCGTATATTTACAAAGCAAAAAGGTATGTCCGCTCCTCCACCCCTCGGGCCCATCCCCATCACATCCGATCGACCAGTTCCTCCGTAGTCACATCCGCCCACTCCCCCATCACAACCAACCGCTCTGGCTCCTCCTCCAAAACAGCCTTGAACCGCTCCAAGCACATAGACGCCCTGTCCTCGTCCTCCTCAGGCACCGAAAGCTTGAATCGAGCGTCATTGCTGGATACACTCGACCCCTTGGAGACGGCGCGTCCCAGATTGACGGCCTTGCTGCTGCTGCTGCTGCTGCTGCTAGTTTTTCTCTTGGGCTTGCTGATCAACATGTCCAAAACGTCGGGCTTCTTGGCCTTGCGGAGCGGGCGTCCATGCTGGTCAGTAGAGCCAGTGACGACGACTAGCTGCGGTACATATGTGCCACGGGTGCTCCTTGCGGCGCCCTTGCCCTTGATTTTATCCAGACCGAGGACCTGGTCAAAGAGCTCGTTGGCTGTGGGCTTGCGCTTGGTAGGTGGAAGCTTGTCGTTGGCGATTTCGGCGGCGCGGCTTATAAAGGTGGAGAGGGGCATGAAGACGCCGAGGGTTTGTTGGATTCGTTCCTGCAATTCTACCACCTTGGTCAGGGATACGGGCATGTGAATCTCGGTTCTGATGGTCTTGGCGGCCTTCACTGCCGCCTTTTCGGCGGCTTCGGCCTCGGCTTTGGCGTCGACGCCGACGGGAAGGGGCTTAGCCACCGCGGTTTTGATGTTGCTGAGGTCGAGTTTGGAGAGCTTCTTGAAGAAAGAGGACACTGCTGCGGGACTGTCGGCGCTGATACTGCCAAGGTGGGCGAGCACATCGCCCTTGAGAAGCCGGCCATTGGGACCGGTGGGCTTGATCCTGCTCACAACGTCCTTGCTCAGGCCGTTCTGGTGCACCAGGGTCTCGACCGAGGGCATCAGCGGGTATCGTTGCTCGTGGACCTCGTTACTCGTAGATCCAGAAGTAGACTTCTTGGGCGACGACTGCTTGTCCTGGGCTGGTTCGGGCCTGCCACGCTCTTCGGCGGGAGGGGGGGCAGAAGATGCCTCGGTGCTCTGCTGTGGCTTCGCGTCCTCTGGAATTTCAAGCGTCTTGATGTCGTCTCCGGCCTCGGCAAGCACGGCGATGCGCGTGCCTACTTGGATGGCCTTGGCACCATCCTGCGCCATAATCTTCATTACGATGCCGTCTTCCTGGGCCTCAACGTCCATGTTCGCCTTGTCCGTCTCAATTTCGAGAAGAACATCCCCGGCGCTGTACGTATCGCCCTCTTTGACCTTCCAGGTGGCAATGTTTCCTTCCGTCATGGTAGGCGAAAGCGCGGGCATCGAGAAGTTCTGCGCGGCGAGGCATCGAGCTGACGAGGTAAAGCCTGTGAGGAGTCCAATTAGTCTTTACTTTAATCACAAGTGAAGTCTCCCGACTTAACACGTCAGGGCTAGGGACATCCGGAGCCGCAATTGCGCAGCATGGCCACGGGAGTAGCATATGATGTTCGATTGGCGTCGAGAACTCGCAGACATACCTCGATAGACGCCCCTGTTGCCCACCAAGCGAGCCGATGCACGGCATGCAGCGCCCGCAAACGACGACGCCATGGCTTCTCTATCACGGCGCGCGTGCTGCTAGGAGAGAGACGGGAGAGGGCGCGCAAGGTGAGTCGCAGTGACGAATTGAGTCGAGCAGCCACCGGGAATGAGAAAAAGGGTCAAGTCGTCGATTCAGAAGCTGTTGGGGCTCCTTCTTCCTGCCACCGCCGATACACGGCATCCAGGCTCCAGCGGTCGAAGTGGTTTTTTTTGGTGGGACATTTCGTCGGTACGTACCTCGGGTGGTTGAGCAATGAGAGCCTAATTAACGCTGATGACATAATTTGGCGCAAATTGCCAAGCCAAGCATCGTCAGCCTCGTTGACTACAATCGCAGCCTTATCATCGCATCGCAGCCTTGGTGACTTTTTTTCCTGCACCAAAACTACTCATCAATGCAACGAAAATGAACTGAAAACCCTTCCCTTTACCCGACCTCGCAGCCTCCAAAAGACGACACACAAACTCGCTCCATGGCCAGCTTTGCGAGGGGCTTCTCCCTCCTCCCGTGCCGCCACTTGGCCCCTCGCTCCGTCGGCCCAATCCGGTTCTTCACATCCTCTCTCGCACGTTTAAAAACGCCGCCCATCGCTCCCTCGAACGTTACCGCCTCTATAAATTTGAGAACAGTATCGCAAAGATACCTTTCTTCGTCTACAAAACCAGCAGCTGCGGCGGCCGCCGCGCAAGTTAGCCGATATGCCTTCATCAAGCGCCTGGCGACCAAGCAGGCCCCCACCGTCCTATATGAGGCGCCCTCGCATTTCTGGTTCTACTTTGGATGCTGGTCCAGCGGACTCGTGATACTGGCATGGGCGTTCCTCAGCGGGCCATTTGTCATTAAGCAGCCAGAGGGCATTCCTCAGTGGGTGAGCGTCGTGTATGGGACAGCGTACTTTTTTCTCTGCACCATGGCCTTGATTACTGTTCTCAAGACGCATAATATTGTCAAAACCATTCGCTTGTTGCCGCCCGTGTCTGTCGGCACCTCGACTAGCAATACTGCTGTTTCCGCAGCTCCCGCTGCCACTGCCGCTGCTGCTGCCGCTGCTGCCGCTGGCATGGCTCCTCTTCAGCTAGAAATCACGATCAAGCGCATGATGCCCCTGCTGTCACCCAAGACCTTCACCACTAGCCTCGACGATGTCTCTCTCCAGACACGCTTCTCCCTACCGAGTGAATACGTTCCTGAGCCGAAGCGCCTGGAGCTACGAAAACAAGAGGAGCAGCGACGCAAGGAACTGCACGAGTTTGATACGCAGCACGGCATGACGATGGCGTTTCGAAGACTGGGCAGAGCGTTCATCAGTATGTTTAAAGGCGTGCGCGCGGCGTGGACGAATATGGGGTTCGGGCATATCAAAGTCGATGGAAAAAACTACAAGGTTGATGTGACTGATGGGTATGCGCATGATGAATTCCGGACGTTGGAGCGGCTCGTGGAAGTGAGCTCTAAATAGGGTTACTCTTCTGGAATTGAGAGCATACATATATACACCGAGGGTATTTCAGCATTGATACTACTAACTATACACATATAAAGTACGGCGCGTTAGAAATAAATCGTTCATTTGGGGGATGCCCATAACTAGGCCCCCCTCCTCATCCACTTCTTTCCCTTTTCTCCCCCGTCTCCTCGCTCCTTGCTCTCCTTTGCGCCATGCAGCGAATCTAACCTAGGTATACGCATCAACAATCGCCCAACTCGCATCATCATTATAATCACCCTGGCTATCAAAGCCAAACACCCCGCCATTACTCCCCACAAACAAGCCATCAAAGTACAACCGCCACAAGCGACTAGGGAAGTTCCAGGAACGAATCGAGTTACCCTGACCATTCAGCCCCGCGGAGGTGCAAAACGTCGCATCTTCGGCAAACTCCTTAGACCCATCGTTGGGACCAAGTACGACGCGATATTCAAGGTGACGAATAAAGCTTCCAGGCGTGTCAAACGACTCAAAGGAGTAGCACGCGCTGTTGGCCAGGCCCGCGCGGACTGTCCATCTAGCCCGCCGCTTGAGCGGTTCCTGGTTATACGTCGACAGGTCCATAAAGCTGATGCTGCCCCCCGAGTCGGACCCTTCGTGGATTAGGTACCTAGTGTTACAGCACTTCGCCGTGGGACGGAAGGAAATGGATGCCCCGACCGTGAGGCCCGGCCCGTCATTAGGCGAGGTAGTGGCGTATTTTGCGGCCGCAACGTCCGCCTGGACGGCATCGTCGGCAGCATCGGACGGGTAGCCGTTCGTCATGACGCCCTCGTAGAAGGTACCCTGGCCGCCGTTGCTATTATCCCCTCCAATACCCAGCACAATAGCGCCTTCTTTATTCATGGGGTTGTAACCGTCGCCGCTTGGGCGAGGACCGCTATAGTAGGTGGATAGCTTAGCGGTGCTTTGGGAATTGCCACCGCGGATGGACCAGTAGCCCTGGCGGCCCTTTGTGACGGCCGTGACGAAGCGATACGAGAGGGATGGGTCACCGGTGTTGCCCTTGGGCCCATAGCCTGAGAAGAGTCCGTCTTCGAGATCGGCCATGATCCAGGGCCCGTTTCCGGCGCCGGAGCCCCAGAAGGTGTTGCTGCCGTAGTAGATGGCTTCCATGTGGCCGGCCCCCGTATCCGTATTGCTGGTCTCCGCGTTGCCGTAGTCGAAGCAGCATACGTCGTTGTAGTGCGTGCCGTCGAGAACCGCGTACATGCCCTCCGGTTGATCGCCGATAGCTATGCTCTTGGCATTGTTGATGCGGTATCCCGTCCCGGGGGAGATGAAGACCCCGTATACTCGGTGGCCGTTGAGCGTGACGGGTGCGCCATTCGCACTGGCGAGATGATCGCTGTGGTCGGCCTCGGGCCCGTCAAAGGCTCCTCCAGGCCCACGCCGCAGGTCGTTGCCCGTGCCGGACTGATCGTAGATGATGGAGATGAGGCATGTTGTGTGCACACAGAAGGCGTCTTGGACGGCCGAGTTGGCTATGCCCCGAGCTGCCCCCGGCGTCGTGATGGGGGTTATATCCACCGTGAGACCATCGGATGCCCGCACGACCTGATATAATGGGCCTGTGTAGCTCGAGTAGAGTGCCCGGGTTGTGCTGTGAGCGGCCACACATGGTGTGCCTTGGGAGGCGTATAAGTCGCATGGTGCGGCCGCCGCGGGCTGCGCAGCCAGCAGGCTTAGAAGAAGGGAAATCATCATATCATGCGCTCGTTGCGTGTTGCAGTTGTATATATATCGTGGTAAAGGGTTTCAAAAAAGGTCGCAAAAAAAAATAAAAATGAAAACTTGCTCTTCTTACTCCTCTGCGCCTCTCCAACAAAAACCACCTCATGATGCGTGGTCGTGCTCTCGCAAGATATTTATCTAAAACCCCTAAGCTCTTCTCACCAGGTTGTTCCCAGGTGGAAAGGTTAGCCAAAAAAATATCCGGAAGTTGGGACCCCTGGCGACCCGTCCCGTGTCTTTCTTCCGCCCGCCGATGCACCTGCGTCCTCCAGGATGTATCGTGTTGGTCTCGCCCGCTGTGACCTTGTACGAAGTGCGAAGTGCGAAGTGCGAAGCAGACACAAGAATCTAAAGCCACTACCAAGACCCCCCCTTCAGGCTTCCCGGCAGGAATCGTTCCGACGTCAAACGTCAGTACTGCCAAGCCCGATGGGAAGGTATTCCATGAGGAGAGACGACGGGGTACGACATTGCGTTTTTGTCTTGCCGCGCGTCCTGCGACCTGCTCTCCCGGCGTTTCTTGTCAGATGATGGGGGGAAAAGGTTTCAACTTTCGGACTTTCGAGCATGCTTCGGGTGCCAGGTGGGAAGCTGCTCCGTGGAGAAGATGCATGCAGTTGCCATCCCGAGTCAAGACGGCAGAGGCCAAGACTGCATGCCTCGGAATTGGATGCCGTCGCGGCAGGCCGTTTGGACCGGTAGAGATCGAACGATGAAAGCCTGAAGGGGGATGGGCCTGTAAGTTTGGGCACGAACGGGCGACCCGCGAGGATGGGGCGGAGGATAAAACACAAGCCCTGGTTTGTAAAGTACGCATTTGGATGTACGGAAACGCACGATATACTCCGTTGGGCTATTTGTCTGTCGTCTTTTACCTTTTGTAGGGGGTGTGCTGAGCGAAGGTGGTGCGGACGCTGGATAAACTCGGGGTCCGGAGATACAAAAACGAGGATGATGGGAAAGAGGAAGAATAGGCGCATGGGAGAGACGAAAGGAATGAGAGAAAAGAGATTGATACATAGAACTAAGAATGCAATGAGCGCATAAAACTGATTGTCCGTGTAAGTCAAGTAGGTTCCCTAGCTCAATCAGGCTCCAGCGTGAGTAGAGGGGGTAGATCTACAGAGAATGTATTGATTCGACTTCAATTCCCTACCTTTTACTTCATATAAGTGCTCTTCGCGGAGAGCGGTGGTAAGGGATCGGCTCTTCCGAATGCCTCCGTGCTACAATATCCATGCTATGCGCGAGAACCAGTTTTCGTTTATTCCCTTCTATACCCACAGCCCCAAAGGTACTCTTGTTTAGTTATAGCCTTTTCCTGTTGTTTGTTGTTATATCTTGTTGTGCCGTGTGAAGTGCCTTGTGAAAGAGATAAGTGATTCTGTATTCTGCATAGATGATAGGACACGGTTCACATGTTACACACGGCGTTTCTCTTTTGTCCTGTTTTGTGTGAAGACTCAAGTAAGCCGGCCGCTCTTTTAGAACAGGCACCACTCATTCTGCCTAAAAGCCCCAGGTCCCAAGCTCAATAGGTAGGTATATAGTCTGATGTCCATGCATTATCATACGGAGTAGTCGAGACGAAAGTTTTGCAAGTACGAATAGAGACACAACACGGCCCGCCCGCCGCGTCTACCGCGCGCATATGTAGGAACAACCCATCGCGGAGTGCGTATTACTATATCAAATGGCAGAAGAGCATGTTGAACCGCCTGCCTGGTCCAAACCGTCGCTGGATCGGTGTTTATAGTTGAGACGATGCTATACTTGTTGTCCACATACGGAGTGGTCCGAGTACATAGAGACGCACAAGTTACAACACGGCCCGGCACGTCTACTATGCATGGGACCTGCTTGCAGAGTGCATACCTACAGCCAGAAGCGCAGACTGAACTACCAAGGTCATCGCTGGCCTGGTGCTGATATTGAACGGAAGCTACTTACGCACAACACGGCCCGCCAGATGTATGTACCTTGCATAGGACCTGCTTGCGGAGTGCATACGTGCCAAAAGCGCAGACTGAACCAGTAGACTATCGCTGGCCTAATCTCAATTTCTGATACATAACTGAGACGATGCTATACTTGCATAGAAAAGCAGGATATGGTCCGGTAGGTCTGCCATACGAAGGGCCTCCTCGCGGCGTGTATTCATGGCAGAAGAGCAGATCGAACCACCAGACACACCACTATCAGAGGAGACGTGCGTTACAGAGGCAACGGTTCAAGTGCACGAGACAGCCATTAACATGACATCATTGCAGCTGCACCGTCATGAGCTTGACTGAGCTTGGCGCTCGATTCTTCTCGCGATCGATCTTCTTTCTCTTGGCCTGAATCTATCGAGCCCGGCAGATTACGTACCAAAGACTAGGTAGGTTAGGCACTCTGTGCGATAGGTATACCTACCTAAGTTACAGGATCGGGCCAGGCGGAGACACCCTAGCCTTGGCATTCGCATCCCGCATTCCGCATTCCGATGCCGTCATTCGAACAATCCAATCTCGTTAATCGTTCGTTTCTCGGAGAAAAATAGGACCATCCATGAATTTCGGTACATTACATGGGGAACAGGCATGGGCCAGGCATACTTCGTGCATGCGTACCTACTCTCATTCGTATGTAGATGTAGGTATTGCATCTGTACACTCTGTAGGCTACATACGGAGTTCCGAGTAGACCATAGACTGTAGGTATGTAATAATGTACGTAGTTACGTGCATATTGTGGTTCGTCGGCAACGTCGCAAGCAACCAGCCGATGAGCCGA
Source organism: Claviceps sp. LM454 group G7 (assembly GCA_018360575.1). Lineage (NCBI taxonomy): Eukaryota > Fungi > Ascomycota > Sordariomycetes > Hypocreales > Clavicipitaceae > Claviceps > Claviceps sp. LM454 group G7. The sequence continues at coordinate 28,789 of SRQL01000254.1, forward strand.
TGAGCCGATACAGGAAAAGCTGAACTGCCGAGCTAGGGGAGCATCTCGATAGAGGGGCAAAAGCAAAAAGTACATCTTGTACTCCGTATAGGTACATACGTAAGGGGGATGTATTAAGTTAGCACAGTCCGGCGGGCCTGCTCCAGCGACTTGAAATCTTTTGGCGCGAAAAGAAAAGTCTTTATCCGACCCTTGATGCCTCTTTATTCTGTGACCGAACATTCGTGGACTCGATTACGACTACTTGTTTGTTTAAAGATGCTCTGGGTTCGTCACGGATGGGGTGAATCGCGAGAGCCTTTCGTCATGGTGGAGGCCAGCACCCCGCAGACATCCACCTCAAAAGTCGTCGAGTCTTGACTGTGCCCGAGGACACGCGGGAGCTATGCTGGGATTGTGAGCGGTGCCATCTATGATCTGAGAAGGGAAATGCCTAAGAATAGCATGATATGTAGGTACATAGGAGGAAGATAGATGTGTAGTGGTCGAATTCTGCCTCGGCTCGTGCAGATGGGTACGAGGCGGTGAAGAAAGTGGCACTCTGGACTCGGGGACTCGGGCAGCCGGTTGGTGACAATGGGGACGAGTGACGGCATCGGGACCCCCATTCTCGGAAGCCGCTCGCCATGGCGTCCATTGTTATCGATGAAGGCCCCGTCCGTTGAGGCTTCCATTGTCCAAACCCGCCGGAGGGCAAATCTTCGTCGTTGCGGAGAAGCAGAGGTTATGTCACATGTTGGTCCCCCTTCTCAGCCTGTGTGGTTCGCCAAACGCGCCACGCGCCGGCCACGCGCCAAAGCTGTTCAATATGCAGGCAGCAGAAGCGAATTTATTTCTGGCCATAGCCGCGAGTGGTGCCCCATGATCTCGGCGCGGCCCCAGACAAGTTTGAGGACGTGCCACTTTCTGGCCTCTGCGCTACGGAGGAGTATGTATGTACTACCTAGGTATATGTATGTACTCCGTACACATAACGAACCTCTTCTTTTGCCGCGCGAAACTTCTTTTGGAACTTCGACGCCACCCGGTCTTGCCGTGGAGTTTGGGTTTGCCTCGCGCTGCCGTTGAGCCGCTTCCCGCTCTGGCTTATTATGGCGTTTAATTAAACGCCCTGAGCACCTTCACCTTCGCGCCGGTGTCGGGAAGATAGTTTATATTTGGCTCAGTATGTTTGCATGCGGACCAAAGCCAATGGACGCAGCTACATACATATCCGCAGTTGTGCCGGTGAATCGTACATAGGCACATTATACATACCTACATATGTACAAAGGTATGTGCCCACTGCCGGAGCAGTGTGGTGGAACTTTGCTGCGGCTGGGCATGCGCGCAAGTAGCGGTGGGCGATATGTAGGTAGGTACCTACCTAGTTACGCGGGAGTACTCCGTACACAAGCGTTATCCATATATCAAGGTGGTTAAAGAAGTGTCCATGATACGTATATACTCCGCATGTAAAAAGTGCAAACACGTGGCATTGAGAATCAGCAAATCATCACAACCTTCAAAACCTTGACTCCTTTCTCAGCGTCACGGTGCATTGCGAATTTGCGATACCGACAGAAAGGATCCCCCACCTCCAATCCGAACGTGTGATTCGCTTCCCTTCACCCACCCAGCACCGCGGCGCTCTCCGTTGTACATACATACATGTAGTCTGTACTCCGTATGTCACATTGTTTCTGTTCTTTCTTTTCTTTTGCCCATTCTTCTCTCGCTTCATGAAGCGAATCGAGTTGGTTGGGTACCATCCATCGCAGCTTCGGCAGCTTTCTTGTCGGGCACCTGCGCGATATCTGATCCCCCTGCTGGAGGATTCTGGCGAACGGAGACTAAATTCTAGAGCGTGCCCTTCGAAGAAAAGAAGCTTCCCCCACTCCAACGGACGAACTGCTTGGCGCGCGCAAAAAAGGGGCCTTGCCAATGACGACATACTCCGTAGGCGGGCTCGCAAGGCGGTCAAGGAGTAACGAGTTTCCCCAGCGTCGTTACAAGCCACGCCAACGTGGGCTTTGGTGGCTGATGGGTGGTCAGTGGTCAGTGGTCACTGGCGGACCAGAGCTTTGCGCCATTGTCGCATGACGAATTGCATGCGTGACGCGATAAACCAGGATGCTTCATCAATCACACTTCACGACGGATTTGCTTCCATTGGCAAGTATGTACATATGTGCATATGCTCCGTACGTACATATTGGAAAATTGATTCCTCTTTCGCCGCTTAGATCAATATTCGTCGCGGTGATCGAAGTGCAGTTATTACCACTCATTGCACCTGAATCGCGCGCACTCGGCGGTCAGCGTTGTACGAATACATACTCCGTAACTTCTGCAACATTCGTGATTCCTTCATGACGAGCCGCGTTCACGGCCCGGGCAATGTCCTGTTGTGCGTGCGCTGTGCATATCTGCTGCATGTCTGGGGCACCGTTACATGAAGAACGTCCCATCACACATGAATTTGACTTTTTTTCTTTGCGGTTTTCCCTTGCTTTGCTCCGTTGTTGCATGGTAATGGCATGGTTCCTGGACTTGCATGCATCCGCATGAGAAGCTAATGCAGCCGAGCTCAAGTGCTGCGTTGCTATGCTGCGCCCCCATCCTTTGTCGATGTGCGGCATGTACAAATGGACGTCGAGATCAGGTTCGAGCGCAAGCAATGTACAAAGCACGCAGCAAAGTGATAAAGATTGTCGAGTTTACCGGCTTCTCTCGCTGCTTGGGAGATGCGGGAGCAACAACAGGAGAAATCAACGTTGATGAAGGTCTTGGAAATGTGGGGTCCCGTTTCGGTTGTTGTGTTAGAGTCTTCGAGACAAGCCGGCGTGGTTGACCGGCCGATCTGATAGGGTTCCAACGTTTTGCACCAACGCAAAACGGCCAAAGGCGGGGCAGGGGGTAGCAGTGAGCACAGGCCCCGCGGCCCTGCCAGGAGAGGCTCCACTCATGGCCGTCTTTGATGGCCCATGGAATCATGGATGGATGGCACCATGGCAAAACTTTTTTTCTCGTGATGAGCATGGGACGGCGCCACGGCGGAAGGCAGAACATGAGACATGGATGGACAGACGCCACAACGCCATGGATCGCCTCTCTTGCGCACTTGCGTGTCTGGGCGCTGGGCACCTGGAACGCAACGCGCCTTACGATGCACCACCCAATTCATCTGTTCTTGTCGATCTACCTTGCAGAGCGTTTGAGGCCATCTGCGCAGCTACATACATAACATGTATGTTACATATTTTGTACGGTGTACGAGTAAACTTGCGAGGCACCCGGCCCGGTCAAGGCGCCGATGTGGGTCCGCGAGGAACTGCGTGGTATCATCGTCCAATCAAAAGGGTGCTGCGAGCGGCCTGGTGACCAGGGTCCGGGCTTGTCGAGATTGGATGCACAACTTGGCGGCATTGTGATTGCGCTTGGCACCATGACTACTGAGCCGTAGCGCATCATTCTCTAGTTCTCTAGGCTCATGGCGCGCCCGTGGCAGCTGCGCAAAGCTTTGCTGGAGTCGCCGGCTGCGGCGCAGGGGTCGTTCGCGGAGGCCGTTCACCTTCGCCTGGCCTCATCTGGCGTTGCGTCACCTCCCGACGTCGCCTCGTCTGGTCGCATGGGATTTCGTTTGTTCGTGATGCGGTTCGTGCTCGCGGCCACTGGAGTTCTGAACTGACATTGGCTGCCACTGGCTGCCACCTGTCGGTCTCGACAGCCCATGTCGGCTGGCGCAGTCTGTCAGAGTCTAGAGACCCCTCCTTCCCGAATGGACCCTTTCTTGGCTCAGATTCTTTCCACCGTTGTCGCCAGTCGCCAGCAGACTTCTACTCTGTACTCCCCTTCTTCCTTTTTGTACAACCTTTGACTCTTGAGTTCTTCAAGCGGCTTGCATCTCGATCCCTCGTCGCTGCCATTTTTTTCTTCCATTCCCTATCGCGGGGTCAGAGTCGCCTCATGTTCCTCCTACCCCTCGTCGTCCTCTGAGAGCGTGCACGTCATCTACCAACGACGACGACTCTTTACTCGAGCTTTGCTGTGTTTGCCTTTTCAGAGGTCAGTCAATTTGCAGCGAATATTCAACCAGTTTGCTGTTTTCCACCTCGCTTGCGGTGTTTTTGTTATTGTTATTGTTGTCGTCGTCGTTATCTATCCACCTCCACCCACTCAACCATCCTTGCCGATTTTTCCCGCCTCACAACCCTACCACTTCTTTTTTTCTTCTCTCGCTTTCTCTATTCCTCTGCCTCTTCCTCCCTCTCTCTTTCGCTTCGTGTTCTTATGTGCATGAACCTTCAAAGTTTGTGTTGCGTCATTGTGGCCTTATGCGAATACTCTTTCCTTTCCCTTGCCCTTTACCCTCAGTTTTGTGTACTCCGTACTCGTGAGCCATGCTGAGAGATGGGTGTTGCCTCGCGATCCGACGGCCCTTGTCTTGCTCCTCATTTTTAATTATCCAGTGCAACGCCTAATTTCCCCCTTCCCCTTTCCGCCTTTACTGTTTAATACCCATAGTTGTGTTTCCGCGTCACGCGTCGCCACACCGTGAAATCTTCATCTTTGGTCGCTATCTGTGAATGTGTGTATCATCGCACATTGCTGCGATCTCTTATCTGAAACCCCCCTTCCCCTCGAGAGACTAGCAAGCGTTAGCAAGCGTCTTCGAGGCCCTCAGAACAGAGACATTGCTGTCACAAATTTGTTTCACTACACACATGCAAGACGACGGAGTTCGCACCAAGTTCTTGTTCAAGACCTCGTGATTGACGCTTGGCCTATAGCTCTATTCTTGCCCGCCATCCTGTATTGGCAAGCCACATCGCTTTGTCATTTTGCTACCGCCATATTCAACGACGTGTTCGAGATCGAGACAAAGCGTCTCCTTCGCTGTCGACATTCAGTCCGCCTGATTCGCCCTTGTCGAGTCGTTTCTCTCGAGCCTCATCAAGCAGCCCCATACCAACCTTTACATGGTCGAGCCCCTTATGCGCACATAGCAGCACAGGGGCAATAAACCGACAGCATGGATTCCGAAGACGGAGAACAATTCATAAAGGTAAGTACGAGGAGGTGCATACCCGCGTCGTCCCCTTCCGTTCCTTCGCTGCTTTGCAAGAAAAGTTGATGGTCTAATTCTTCTCTTCGTTTGATAGCAACTGGCCGCCTTTGTTCGCACCCACGAGAAGGCCCTTGCCAACGCACTGCAATTCCAACGCCGCGAAGTGCGCCATCGCCCGTCTCAGAGCACAAGCGCAGCCACGATCCCCTCATATCCGACATTGCCCGAACGACCCTCGACTTCTTCCTCCGCGACTGGCGGCCTGGCTGCTGCCTTCTCGCTAGGCTCCCTCAATTTTACCTCACATAATGTCAAGTCGGCGAAATTGGCACTTACTCCTCACCACCTATTCTTCTTGCTCTCTCGCTTCGAGGACCTGGGAATCAATGTCGGTCCCATGAAAGTCCGCCTGGAGAACCTCCACGACAGCTCATCATCCAACAATTATGTGTCATTTCTGGGCAACACGCACCGAACTCGTACCCGCAGCTCCGACGTGGGATCAATCCATTCCGTCTCCAGCATGCGCAGTGTCATGTCGGGCATGTCTGCCTTGTGGAATAGCTTTGGGATCGGAGCCAGCATATCTGCCGCCCGCACCGAGAGACACAAGGCCGCCATTCAGGCTGACCTCAAGTACTTGTACTCAGCTTTTACCAAAATACCGTGTCTTAAACTCGCCCCTGACTGGCGAGCACGGTTGATTAGTGGATACGAAGAATTCCCATTCGACTCGGCTGTACCCTTATACGTCTTCAAAAACTTGCAGGCTCTTGAGATCAACGCTCTGGACTTTCGTCAGTTCTTTGGCTGGGACCGTCTTGCCGACCAGCTGAGGTCTCTCACCCTGAAGCAAGCGGGCATTGAAGACCCCGCAGATATTCTCATCGATATTGTTCTAGATGACCTGGACAAGAGGCGTCGCCGGTCGTCCAAATCTCATTCGTCACCGGCAACGACTTGGGCTGCTGTCAACAGTCCCCGTCGCAGTAGTCCCGTAATTCCGCAGCCTGATCTCATCAGACCTGCTTCCGCCCCCGGGTCACCCGAACATCGGAACCTCCTGGCTGAGCTTCGTCTGGGCTCCATGGTGCCAAGCGAGCCAGTCTTGGAAGATAGCGAGAGCTCCGATACTGCCAGGCACTCACTCTATCGTGAGGAAGCGGAGGCATTTTGCCAATCGCCTGACGGAATTCTTCGACCTCGAAGCATTTCTCCCACTCGCCCAGCGAGCTCCAAAACCAACTCGTCGCAGATGAGATCATCGCAGCAGCGCATCAGACGGTCAGGCTCCGGAAGCTCGCACTCGAGTCTTTCCGAATCTTGGCATCATCATTCTCGGGGCGGTTCTGGCAATCTTCTGGCATCTGGCAACATTCTGCCGGCATCGAAATGGCGATTCTTACGGCATCTCTGCCTATCTGAAAATGCCATCACTTCCTTCCCCCCTTCCAGTTTGGCTCCTCTTTCCAACACACTCTACTCGCTAGACCTCTCGTCAAATCTCTTCAGCCAGATCCCCGACAGTCTGGCCACCCTCGCAGCTCTCCGTGCCTTGAACCTCTCTCACTGCATGATTGATTCGCTACAATCCTTGGCTCGCAACCCACTTCCCGCTATCACTGCTCTCAACTTGCGATCGAACCGTCTTCAATCACTAGCTGGAATCGAGAAGTTGTACCCACTGGAACGACTCGATCTCCGGGACAACTATCTCGCTGACCCGCTCGAAGTAGCCAGATTGACGGGTATCCCCGACATTCGTGAGGTGTGGCTAGAAGGCAATCCTTTTACGCGCACACACAAGGATTACCGTGTGACGGTCTTCAATCTCTTCCGGTCCGCACCTGGCTATACAGAGGACATCATTGTAGATGGCTCCGGACCAAGCTTCACCGAGAGACGCTTGCTGCTCGAAAGAGTTCCGATTCCGGACTCGGTGCCTGTTGTCAAGCCAAAGCCCGATATTTGCAAGCCCACCATCATCTACAATGTGTCCAGGGAGCCGTCGACGTCGCGCAAGGATCGTCCTGTGGCTAAGGCGGTAACCAGTGAAGTGAATATGGGTTCCGCCTCTCGCCGCCGTAAGGTATCAAAAAGACGTATTGTCGATCTCGCTACGGGGAACGCTGTTGCGTCGTTCCAGATATCAGAGGAGCCTATCAAAGGGACGGGCAGGCCCAGGTCAGAGACTTTGGACAGCAACTTTCGAGCGCCGCTGCAGACTCCAAAGCTGATATCGCCTGCCGTGGATGATTGCAAGGCTACATCCTCAACCGCTTCTTTGGACAATCTGCCTGGTTCTGCTGTGCCACAGTCGCAGTCTGTCACCGGTGCTGCAGCATCGACAACAACGGAAGAGACGAGCCTATCTCAGGACTGGGACCACAGTGGTGAGATGTATCGGCGCAAAATAGAGGCACTACGCGACAGAGTCGGCACCGGCTACCTAAGCGTATTGAGCGAGGAGAGCTGGGATGGTACTGCGAGCCCATTCATGCCCGCGAGTGCTTCATCCGTGGCAGCGCTTCGAGCTGGCCACTTACCTCAACATGCACCTCGAGCTCAATGTGGCCTATAGTGGCCGCACTGCGAGGTTACATGATAACAAAGGGTAGGGATGAAACACCGCGTCTCCTTGCGCTCTACCATGGACTGCACTCTTTCGACTGGATTGATACCCTTGTGAAACGACACAAATCGTTTTGCTTTTCTGCAACTGGAGCGTTTGTCTATTTACCTTGCTGCATCGACATTTGTGGTACTGTGTCCGGGTTTGATCGATTCTCATCGATTGGAATAGGACCCTTGCGGAGAATACGCATCTCTCAATTGCGCTTCTCGTGGACCAGTCTCTCATGATATATGGAATGATTATACGAAGCATAGCGATTTTGGCGCTTGGGGTTCCTGATTTTCTTTTTGCTTTTGTTCTTGCAGGCTGATGGCTTCGTCTTTTCGTATTGTTTATGGTTGTCACGTTTTATTCTTTTCTGTTTGCAAAGTACAGTTCTTCACCTGAAAGGTGAGAAGGAACTTTTCTGGGTGGTAGGAGTAAGTGGAAGACAGAAGACCGGATCATTGAGTTTCTCTCGACTTGGCGCCCGACAATCTGGCTGGACAAGGATGTCGGATGAGTGTGACGTTGTATCCGACGCTATCATGTATGACGGCTTCCCTTACCATACCCTTGGTGGCGGGATTTTGATGATTGCGGAAATCAACGACTAGTTAGAGAGCCAGTGCGGCGATTTCATATAGCAGAGCATTGGTTGGTCTTGTTTAATACATTTCGAAGTTTGGATCGGAAGACCTTTCCGTTTTGCGAGTCAATTATTGGGCACAGATTTTCTTCACGTGATACTTCTTGTAGAGCTTCGTCGTGCTGTGCATGCTATTGCAGAAATATATTCATCAAGCGCTACAGCCCACAGGTGTAAGCCGCGCGTCGCGGAACGCAGCGTTTGAGAACATCCAGAGCTATCTGGCAATGGCTATGGTTCAGTTCACATCTTTCAATTTCATCACAACAAGCGTAGAAATATCCATTTCTGCTTCAGATTTCATGATGGCTCCGTACAGGTAGGTTAGGTAGGTACGTATGTAGTTAGCCTTAGGTACCTACCTACTTATCCAGACTTAGATAAACATCCAGATCAAGTTCTGTCCTGACTCCTAATGTGATAGCTTCCGCGCTTACTACAAAGGAGGAATGGCGCTCCCGACAAGCCGTTAGTTAGGTACCTATTACATACTGAGGAAAGCAACTTGCTTAAAATGGCCGAGAAGCGTAAGGAAGACCACATGCGGTTTGTGACACGAGGACTGAGGAACCACAATTCGGTTCATGGAGCTGCTTCCCCAGATGGCAATGTTGAGTGGCCAAAACCACCACATGGCTTTTTAAAAACCACCACAAAAAATGGTCGTCCCAAAATGGACGAGGTTCCGCTTTTCATTTTGGGTGTAGAGGTACATGCTTCAGTTGATCCTTGATTCTTGAATGTCACAGTCACCTCTACGATTCTAGTTCTCTGGCGTGCAGACGTACTCTCTTAAAAATTTTGTAGGTCCAAAACACCCGCCAATCTTTCCTGTGTCGGGG